>ML660774.1:9152160-9190679 GCA_007570785.1 Antilocapra americana
CAGAGTGAAGTAAGCCAGAAGCAAAAACAACAATACAGTATATTAACGCATATATATGAAATTTAGAAAGACAGTAACAAGAACCCAACATGGGAGACAACAAAAGGAATGCAGATGTATAGAACAGACTCGTGGACTTTGTGTATGAGGGTAAGGGTGGGATGATATGGGAGAAGGGCATTGAAGCATGTTAATTGTCATGTGTCTAATCAATCGCCAGCCCAGGATTGATCCTCGGGACTGGTGCAGCGAGATTTCCCGGGGGGGAGGGGGGGGGGGGGGGGGGGTCCGGAGGGGGGGAGCATATGTAAACCCATGGTGATATCATGACAATGTATGGCAAAAATATAAATAAATAAAATAAAGTTCAAGAAATCTAAAAAAAAAAAAAAAAAATCTGCCTGCTAACGAAGGGGACGCAGGCTCGACCCCAGCCGGGAAGATTCCATGTGCTGCAGGGAACTGAGCCTGCATGTCGCAGTTACTGAAGCATCAGCTCTGCAACCAGAGGCTAGCCCCGCTCTCTGCAACGAGAGAAAGCCTGTGAGCAGCAAACAAGACCCGGCACGGCCAAAAATACATTTTTTTTAAAAAGTGACTTTTCAATTATTATTCATCCTTAAATTTGTGGAGGAAAAAAAAAAACTACCATTTGTATATTTTTGTTCTTGCCTAGGCAAGAATACTGAAGTGGAGAGCCATTCCCTTCTCCATGGAATCTTCCCAATTCAGAGATTGAACCCAGGTCTCCTGCACTCCAAGAAGATTCTTTAACATCTGAGCCACCAGGGAAGCCCTAGTTTGATACACTGGTGCAAATATGGTGGATATGCCCATAAATCTTTCTGAGGAAGTCAATTATCAATATCCTCTAGTATTCTAGAATGACTGCAACTTAATATGTAAATTCCATTTAAAACCTGATGATAAAATGTTGAAGTCTATGTTTAAGTAATCCATAAATTCATAAATCAGATCAACATCTATTCTATTGTAAGACGGTTGATTGCAAAACATTTTCACTGGACTTTGTCTATGATGATGCTACTAGAACCCATTTCTTTTATCATGAGAACAAGTTTCAGAGAAAATGTTGAAACCCTGTCAGCTGTATCCCTTAATGTTAACTTCAGTTTTGGTCATAATATCCCTGGGTTCCTTATCTCCTCATCTTAATTTTATAATTTAATACTGACATCATCATTTTTTTAATTATTAAAGGAACTGATAACAGTTCTCAATTAACTGGTAACTCACACTAAAGGAAGATCTAGTGGTCACTTACTTTTGGCTATTAGAGCACAAACAGACCTTGAATGTAATGAGTTAAGACAGCATAGTGTAAAAATGGATTTTAAAAAGTACACACTAAATGAAGATAGTATAATATTTAGATAGTTAAGCATTTTAAATTAAACACACCAGGCAGGCATAACCAAGGAATTAATGGATTCTTTTTTATCAATATCTAGTGGTAGTTTCCCTATGTTCATTATCAGTTTAGGGAGGATGAACATGCAAGAGATGTATTTTGTGTTTATGAAAAGCAAAAATATAAGTAAACGATATATCCAAGAAGACCTACTTTTGAATGAACAATATAGGCATATTATTCTACTATATTTGCCTTTAAAATGTATTATACTGAAAACCAGGTTAGAATAGGGAAGTGGTTGACTTCTAAGAAATTTATAGAATTTTAAATGTTTCCCAGAGTCTGTAAGAACAAACGAAAAATTCTGCTGTAATACAATACATGCAAAATAATAGTGGTTTCAAATTTGAACTGAAAAAACTCACTCTATATGAACAGAGAGAATGATGAACAGAATGATTAACAGCATCAGAAAATAACAACATGAGGCTGATGATCACTGGACATATTTTTGAGCATTTTAGTCTCAGCCTTGTTAAAATTAAATTATAAGACTATTCTTGAGATTTTGGTCTCAATTCTATGCAATTGTTAGACTGCAATAAATCTAATTCAGAGAAAAAATTAATTCTATGAGAATATTAAGATTCTAGTTGGCAATGTTAAAAACATTTGAAATTTAGTTGTGGGATTTGTTTCATTATAAAATGTAGTAGGAAAATTGTAAACTAAAGTTTTCCACAGACTCTGTAAATGTATATTAAAGATAAGCCATTTAAATTGTAAAAGTAGAGCTAAGATAAATGTTATATATTGTAAACATAATATTATATAATAGTTACACTTTTGTCTCTTCTGTGTTATTCCTCTATATTCCCAACTTGACTCATTGTTGGCCTCTAACATTTATGTATTAATTAAATAATAATATTTCACCACATATGGCTGGAAACTAAACAGCAATGCAAAGCCTTCAGGAAACAAAAATTTTGACTGGGATGGTACAGGCTTCTTGGTGAAAAACAATATACTTGAGTTGGGCATTGAGGGATTAACTGGTAATAATAAGGAAAACCAATAATGACATTTAGGCTTTAAATCTTTTTGATTTTACTTATAGAAAACTATTTAAATATACTTCTTCAGGAATATAAGCCCCAAACACTGTTGAGACCTCCCTGGCAGTCCAGTGGTTAAGGCCACATGCTTCCACAGCAAGGAACATGGGTTTCATCTTGGTCAGGGAGCTCCAATACTTTGGCCACCTGATGCAAACAGCTGACTCGTTGGAAAAGACCCTGGTGCTGGGAAAGACTGACGGCATAAGAAGAAGGGGACGACAGAGGATGAGATGGTTGGATGGCATCACCAATTCATGAATCTGGACAAATTCTGGGAAATGGTGAGGGACAGGGAGGCCTGGCGTGCTGCAGTCCCTGGGGTTGCAAAGAGTCAGACAGGACTTGGCGACTGAATGACAACAACAGGGAGCTGAGATCCCAGGTACTGCACACTGCAGCAAAAGACAGAACTGAAAACAAACCAGAACCCCAAAACACTGTCTACACTACATAGAGATACTCTCAGCAAATAAACAGTTTTAAAAACAAGACAACAGGCTCCAAATGGAGTCACTCATAGGTTCCATCTCACTAAACCGAGATTTCATCACCATTTCAGTTTTTCCAGAAATACAATGTTATGCCAGTCAATAGGAATCACCGAACTGGCACTAGTCAGCTAATTTACTTGATAGACCCTACCATCCCTCAAGGAAAGTGGCCTTGTGGTAACCCATCCGATTGTTCTGTCTGGTATAACTTCCTTGTTCCTGCTCCCTGCTGCCTAATAAGTCTTTTCATCTTGTTCAGTTCCTTGGAGCTCATTTCTGTTTGCTACAGGGGATGCTACCTGATTTTGAATTACTGTATAACACCAATGAGACCCTTACAATTTACTCAGTTTTGTTTTTTAACAATAGGAATTGGAACTCTAAAAAGAAAAAAATAACAACAATTTTTGATCAGTGGAGATAAGGACAGAACATATTTCTCACACATCCTCAGAGAAGAAGTAGAGACATAATATATTCCAACTAAATATAAGCTGATTCCTGTCCTGAATACGAACACTGTGAGGCCAGTCCTTGCCATCTGTCAATATCCCAAAAATTCAGAAGGGAAGAGGAGTTGATGTTTATAGATCATCTGACTCACAATTATTTCATTTAACTCTAACAATTAATAGTATGATAATATTAATACTCTGATAATTATAAAATATTTTGTACTCATTTAAAGGCTCAGAAACTTTAAGTAACTTGCCAAGGGTGACATAATAAGTGGTGGATCAGAAACTCAAACCCAGAAATAGGAATCCAAAGCCAAAGCCTTTCTGCTACAACACTCAGTGTTAAGAGAAAGAATACAGTTTAGTAATTACTGGGCAAGTTTTATTTATATTTTCAGAAAAACTAATTAAAATTATGCTTATTCTTAATAAATAGTTTCAAAGTAAGATAAATTAGCCATATGGAATAAATTAGTTAAAATTCAGGAAAACAGATAAGAGAACTTGTGGATATTAAAATTTAAGTATAATTACATTTCTATTTTAAGTTAATATATTTGTTCCCTATGTGTCATACATTGCATTAAGGATTAGATATACCATTATGAATGATACCATTTTTGCCCTTGAGAAGTTCATATTGCTTAGGATGTCCATATTTTCAGTTTTGCTTAATGCGAAATTTGTTGCTATGGGGATCAGCAAGAGACAAATGTGAGCACATTTAAGAGCATGGTGTGATTCTGAAATAAGAAGATAGTTCCATAAGCCACCCAGGAATATTTATCTCATTACATTATAATCACACTGGGTGCCTAATGATTTATTTTAACTTGTTTCTGCTAAAAGGCTCTCAGAAACCCTTCCTGTTTTCACCTTGCTTTTCTTCCTCATTTTCTCATCACTCAAGCTCTACCCTTCACTCACTGTTTTGGACTCCTATTTGGATTTGTGAAACATTTTTCAGACCACTGTTCTTTTCAAACATTAACGCATTCTTTGCAAAACCTCACCAACATCAAGAATTCCTTACAAGTATGCATTAAGTTTTACTACTAGTAATAAATATAAGACCAGGCAGAACTGGGTACCTACATATGGACAGAAAATGGCATCTATCATAAACATATTGTAAGTATTTTAACTTGACTGAAGAAATATTGTCCTTTTTTTTTTAATCTGCCAGCACAAGAGGCAGTGCCTGGTTTTATAATATACCTTTTGATGATTAAAATGAAATTCTGTCTATAACAGCTCATCTTTTTAATTACAAAACACAGAAATCAAAGGAAGCACAAAAGGGGACCCGTTATCCTGTACTGGACAACAACAATGCCTTTGTAGAAGAGGTTTCTGTGCTGAGACCTGTCTCATTACATCTGCATGCACTCCTCTAAGACTGCATCCAAAAGGATGCCCATTTACTTCACAAAGAGGGATTTCATTTACCCCACTCACCAAGGTAATTCCTTCAGCCTTTGGGTAACTTCCTCCATTTTGAACATCCGCTTTAAATATATGTATATCGGGTCAGTTAAGGGCTGAGAGGTGAGAAACTGTAGTTGTTTGACATAAATTCATCTGTATGACTAGAAAAACACATGGCATACAAATTTTCTACTGAATTTGGGCTTTTTTCACTTGCAACATACAGATCTTTGTTATTATCACACTAATGTCTAATGTCAAACAGAAAGTATATTTCAAAATTTGATCACACATCCACCTTTTAATATTTTCCCATGTACCTAGGAACTTTTAGTAATGAAAAGTTGCATAAAATATAGATACATAAAAACTAAACATTTTCTTTTTGTTTCCTCAGGTATTTAAGCCCTTTGTGATGTGCTGTGTTCAGTTGCTAAGTCATGTCTGACTCTTTGAGACCCCAATGATAGTAGCCAGCCAGGCTCCTCTGCCTATGGGAGTTCCCAGGCAAGAATACTGGAGTGGGTTGCCATTTGCTCCTCCAGGGGACCTTCCTGACTCAGAGATAGAACCCAGTCTCCTGTGCCTCCTGCACTAGCAGACATATCCTTTACCACTCAGTCACCAAGGAGGTCCTTAAGCCATTCTTGCTTGCATACTAAGTCACTTCAGTCGTGTCCAACTCTTTGAAACTCTATAAACTGTAGCCCACCAGGCTCCTCTGTCCATGGGATTCTCCAGGTAAGAATACTAGAGTGGGTTACTGTGCCCTCCTCCAAGGGATCTTCCCAACCCAAGGATTGAACCCATGTCTCATATCTAACCTGCATTGACAGGCAGGTTCTTTACCACTAGTGCCACCTGGAAAGTCTCTTATGCATTTATAAAATGGTTCCTTATTCTGGCCTAAGTTATACAAAATCTACCCACACAAAGATACAGACAGAGAATCATAGATAAATGTTACAGCCTCAGTCCTAATTTTCTTCTGGCTTGATATTTACTTGGATAGGCTTTAGCCCCTGCTATACAGAAGGATATGCAACCTTTTTTCACTCATGTTTATTAGAATAGATGGAACTGCAGATCACTGTTCCCTACCTATGCCAACTGTACTAAGGAAAGAAAAAAAAACCTGAATTAGGTGAAGAATGGAGACACCTTTGATAAGGAATAAAATTACCTTTGATAAAATCTAATAAAGAAGCCTGTTTTTTCCTAAGTATTACAAATCAAATACTTATAATAGAAATGTAAGGATAAACTAATAAAACATTAACATAATAAATGATCAGTTATTAGAAACTAGAAGACTTTCATGCATCCCTATGAACCATAATCACTGCTTTAGGAAAACTATGGATAGTAACTTTGTTTTCTAGTAACTGGTCATTGTTAATTTTTCTATGGGCAAAATTTTCAAATCTACTCTTTTATCAAAACTTTTCAGGAAATACTTTAATGAAAATGTGAAGTGAGTGAAAGTCACTTAGTCATGTCCGACTCCTTATGACCCCATGGACTATAGTCCACCAGGCTCCTCTGTCCACGGAATTCTCCAGGCAAGAATACTGGAGTGGGTTGCCATTTCCTTCTCCAGGGGATCTTCCAACACAGGGATTGAACCCAGGTCTCCTGTATTGCCAGCGGACTCTTTACCAACTGAGCCTTCAGGGAAGCCTTGTGAAAATGTACAAACTGCCAAATTTAGTATTAGAGTTAAACACTCAAATTAGAAACACTGAGAAACTAATAACTTAGAGACTTTAAGGGAGCTGAAAAATAGAATCAACTTGTAAATGAATTTATTTCAATTCATTAGAATCGAAATATGATACTACTTCTAACCTAGATGATAATAGCTATAAAAATTGTTGTTTTTATTTTTCATTTAACAAAGGCTCCAAATTCTTGTTTTCTAATACTAAACTTTCCCATCATGAAAACTTACTCTCTCTTGGCCTTATGTCTTTTATTCTTTTTTGATAAATGGTAGCTGTGGGTAGTTATCTTATTACCTCTCAGGGGTTCTATTTTATACTGAAACATTGCTAAATAAGGGTATGAGATGGAAGGACCATATATAATGAACTAGAGGGATAAGAACTATTGTTAACTGAGAAATGCCTAGTTTCGTGAGAAAAATATCAAAAACAAAGAGAAAAATTAAAAGGTAGACATTGAATCTAGTTGAAAGAACTGAAATCATGTTATCAGGTAAGAAAATGACTAAATTTGAATAGACAAATTATGTCATTTTTTTTTCTTAAAAATAATGGAAATAAGAAAATGGGGATTTTCTACTGAGAAATATCAATAGAAAGTAAATAGAAGCTGTCATTTTCTAGGAGAGTGTATTATATATAAATCTCTTGATGTACTGATAAATTAAACTCAGATTATTTTCAACAATGAAGGAAAATCACTGGCTCAGAAGACTTGATCAACTGGTACAATGATGTTACCATAGACAGATTTCTTCCGTCTCTTTCCTCCCTGTCTTCCAAGTATTATTTCAATCCAAAACTGGCTTTGGCTTTAATCTAAAGCTCTCCTTTTAGTTAGAAGATAGAATTTAGCTGCTAGCAAGAGAGACAAAATTGTATTCAGTAGAAAGACGGATTACTTTTTCCAGTATACTTCTTAGAAAAACAATCCAACTTCTTTCCAAGAAGTCTGCAGAAAATGTCTCCATGATTTGTAAATGCCCAAATTATGATTCTAGTGGAGTGACTTTGTGGAAGTCACCTTCCACAAACTACTCATGGCCAAAACACACAACTGGCATATAGTTAACAAGAGGAAAAGTGAAGGGATCCAGAGCAATTCAATTTGGTCCATATCTACTAGGGGGAGGTTATCTGCTCTTGCAGTAGGCAGCAAGATTCATCCTGGCTTTTGCTACTGTGATAAGGAAAATTGGAGCTCGCTTACAACAGGGAAAACCTTTTACTGAGATCTTTCAGAGCGTGCTCCCACCTTCAGTTGAGAGAAAATGGACTTATCTACTAATGATCGAAGTGCCCAATGTATTTGAATCTGAGTTTGTTTTCCTCTCCACTGTTTTTTCTCTTCTTTCCTACTCAACCCTCACTCTCAGCAGACACACATCTACACATAATAGACAAAAAACCAAAAGTATAGGAATAACCTGCTATGGTTTCTCTGAATTGATCCAGTTGCTTTGATCTTTTTCTTCTTTTCTTCCATGTCAGTTTTCCTTAGTTTCTGATCATGTCTTTATTCTTCCATAGTATCTACTAGTTTGCAGCATTTTGAAAAATTGTGCATCTTAGAATTCCTTCAAAGCAGTATCTAAACATTTTAGAGAAAACAGATAAATAAATGCTTTAGTATAACTACATTTAATGAGGAAAGTCTTTTGAATAATATATAAAATGGATTCTAGAAGAAAAATTTTATTCATTTGCTAAACATTAATATGATTATCTGTTCAATGAGAGGCATTCTCATTTATTAAATATGAAAATTCTGCTGTATGGTAAACACACACATTATTTAAAATTTTAAATAATTTTTAAAAAGAATTTGAGAAACATTTAAAACATAGGATGGTAGATTGTAGCAAAATGCCTTTTAGCTTGTGTGTGTGTGTGTGTGTGTGTGTATTAGCTGTTCAGCAGTGTCTGACTCTTTGTGTGTGTGTGTGTGTATGTGTGTGTGTGTGTGTGTGTATGGGTGTGTGTATTAGCTGTTCAGCAGTGTCTGACTCTTAGTGACCCCAAGGACTGCAGCCCGCCAGGTTCCTCTGTCCATGGAATTCTCCAGGAAAGAATACTGGAATGGGTTGTCATTTCCTTCTGCAGGAGATCTTCATGATCCAGGGATCAAACCTGGATCTCCTATATTGCGGGAAAATTCTTTACTATCACAACTATTTTATTACTATCAGACATATGTGTAAACTTATATAAATTAAAATAAAATATATATTTATAAATAGGATATATATATATATATATTGTTTTATTCATAAAGACTATAAGCTGTCACAACTTCAACTGAAAATTTAATGAAAATACTGATTTAGAAAGCAAAATTACATAGGAATACTACAGGGTATCTCCTTAAATTCAAATTAAGGTTTAATTAAACAACAGAATTCCTTATTATTAACTTTTATTTCTTTGGAGACAAATGTCCAACCTATTCAATGTTTCTAAAATGTCTGTTGCTTTTAAATGGTCACTGAAAAAGATATTCCTTCTGTCACATTATCATACAACTTCAGTGGAATTTTAAGATATCACATCTGAATCTATATCTTATTTGATTGCATACATTATAAAATGAGGATGTTCCTTCAACTTAGCATCCCATATATGCAGAAAATTATACTGATTTTATTTTTTCATTTAGCTGTCTAGATAAATTTTATAATAAAATCAAATTACTTGCTTAAAATAAAAACACTTGTACAATGCCTGATTGCTATATATTTAGAGTCAACATGTGGCCCCTAATAATTTGACAATCTGTCAAAAATAAAAACATAAAAGATTCGAATGTTCCTTTTCCTTTAAAACTTAGATTATAACAATTTCAATATCACAATTACTATTACTTACTAGTCATTCAATTTCAGAAAGCAATATTCATGAATAACTTCAAACAATAGACCACAGTGTGTGGTTTAGTCTAATTAGTGTGGTAAATAACATATAACAATAACTGAATTCACAAGAAGAACTTCAAGCGATTAGAGAGATTGTCAGGCACCATAAAAATGGTACAATAGAAGGCATTTTGGAATTGGGACAGCTGCTAGTAATGTAGAAGAACACAGCATCTACCGATCATAAGTGTATCAGGCTTTACATGCTAAGTGAGAAGCATAATATACATTTCTGTTCGGCTGTGTATCTATCCATGCTTTATCAAACCAAAGATCATTTGATTACACATGGTATCTAATGTATAAGTATTTAAGACTTCAACTAAAATCTGTATTTTTAAAATACAAAGTAGGAAAGAAGAGTGAACACAACGGTCTATTCAACTCATTCTTTCTAACTTCACTGTAGGTGGTGGTGGTAGTTGAGTCGCTAAGTTGTGTCCGACTCTTTGCGACCCCATGGATTGTAGCCCGCCAGGCTCCTCTGTCCCTGGGATTGTCCAGGCAAGAACACTGGAGTGGGTTACCATTTCCTTCTCCAGGGGATCTTCCCATTCCAGGAATTGAACCCGGGTCTCCTGCATTGCAGGCAGATTCTTAACCGACAGAGTTATGAGGGAAGCCCTTCACCATAGGTAGTATTCATACTACTTTATATATATTTCTCCTTTTTAATATTGATTTTAACAAATAAGTTTTTAGCAGTGTGAATTGAGATTGATAATATTTTAATCACAGAAATTAATCATCTCTAACATAGATCCTGATTGTCACGTGAGAGTGATTTTAGCTACCTTAATCAGGCCAGTCATTAGACATTTATAGTTACTATTTTTATCTACTATTTCTTAGTTGTTACTAATACTAACATTAATATATTTACTTGTCTATGTACTTTATTGGTAATACAATTAAACAGTTTGTACTTTCAGTATAATATTTGGTGAGTAACGTTTACTCAACGACTAAAACAGGTTTTAGCACATTTTACTGTAGTAGCCTTGATTGCAGACTGAGAATAAGAAGCAGCATAAATGCCTTATTAACATCAAAATCATGACAGACATTAAAAAACTTGCATACAGGTAGAAATTGTTAAATTAATTTCAAAAAGATTAAACACACTCTATAAATGCATATAATTTGGGGGGACTGTTATCGACCATCGGTCTGTCTTTGCCAACATTTCTAAATTGACATGGTTTTGTCATGATCACTGAATGTTTAAATGTACATGAACATGAATAAACACATGAAATCCCTGCCAAGTGGAATCTTAAAGAAATGTTTCTAAAAATTTTATACATAGTAAGAGGAAATATTAATAAAAGGTGGTACATTAGGGCTCCTAATGATCTCCACCCAACATCTTCCCCAATAACGATGTCCAGGCCAGTGTGGGTAGGAGACTCAAGGGTTCTGAAAAGTGTGCCATGTGTCTGGAGTGGTACATCTTTCTTTTATCGAGAAGTGTCATATTAAAGGCTGAGCATACTGGCCTTCACTGTTCCATCACTTCATGGCAAATAAATGGAGAAATAGTGGAAACAATGACAGACTTTATTTTTTTGGGCTCCAAAATCATGGCAGATGGTGACTGCAATCATGATACTAAAAGACGCTTACTCCTTGGAAGAAAAGTTATGACCAACCTAGACAGCATATTAAAAAGCAGAGATATTACTTTGCCACCAAAGATCTGTCTAGTCAAGGCTATGGTTTTTCCAGTAGTTCATGTATGGATGTATGAGATGGCTGGATGGCATCACCGACTCAATGGACGAATTTGAGTAAACTCCAGGAGTTGGTGATGGACAGGGAGGCCTGGTGTGCTGCACTCCATGCGGTCGCAAAGAGTCGGATGCGACTGAGCAACTGAGCGACTGAACTGAAGTGATACTGACCTTCTTACTAGGTTTGGGTTAGGCTATCTGGAGTAGTCAGTGGCCAATGCTATCAGTATATGGAGATCATCTGTGGGTCCCAACTATTTCATTGCATCTCACATGCTACTCTGATCAAAGTCATAAAAATAATGAAAAGGTCAGTCTGTCTGAGTTGGCATTATGTCTCAGGCAATTAGGATGTTTATTACACTTTCTTATTTTCCGACATCGTCTTCTAGCTGGAAACCATCCAAACGGAGCCCACTATCCATGTGACATCAGATTGAAGGATTTCTTTGCTCCCATTGTCACAGAAATGCCCTCTGACTTGTGGATACTTTTAAAGAGTACTCACTTTGTGGGGAGACAAAGCAATCTTCCCTTGTCTCACAGAGCCTTTGCCTCAGTTCTGCAAATCCTACCTACAATGATCCACTAATCAAGAAGATGGTAGGAGGCACCACTGGAGACATCACCACAGTACAGTTGCCAAGGACACCAGACACTTGTGTTACACTAGGACTATGCAAGATAAACACCAACACAAACAATAAGCAAACTAACCCTGAGAGTGAAACAAAAATAATAAAAACATTTTTATTTAAAAATACAATGTTTCTTTATTTTTTCTTTAAAAAAATAAGCAAAGAACTTTAAATAGTTCTAATCCCTTAAGGAATTTGAGAACATGTATAACTAAACTATAAAATAAGAAGAGGCTGCTATGAGAAAAGAGCCTTCAGAGAACAAGAAATGATTCTTAGAAATTAAGACTAAAGTTGTCAGGTAATTATTGCCTGAGAAAAAGATCATTATTAATTAGCTGAAAAAAAAGTATAGGAAATTTTCCAGAATATAAAATAAAAAAGAAAAGTGACAATATAAGAGAAAAATCATGAGAAATAAAGGCTATACCCATATGGTTCTATAAACATCTAATAGAAGGTTTTGAAGGAGAGGTCTGTGATTATTGGGAAAAGTGTTTATTTTCCAACAGTTAAAAGTCATGGAATTGCATCTCAGTGGTCTAACCCAATTACAAGCCTGTCCTTGAAGCAATTATTGTACCAGGGATATGGAGAGAAAGGAAAAGCCATGTATCTATTTTCAGATCTTAAAACTAGATAAATAAAGGTTTAATATATGTACCGTTCTGAATGCAAATACCAGTTTTGCCTTTATCAAGGTACAGCTAACAGGATGAGAAAAAGAATTAAGGAAGAGATATGTAGGGGGAGAAAGATGTTTTAACGTTCCTAAGAAAAGAAAAAATAAACATTTATATAGATTATTTCAAAGTATTTAATGATATCAATAGAAAAGCTAAACAATTTCCCTTAAGAAGAGATGGACAAAGGTTCAGTTCAGTTTAGTCGCTCAGTCGTGTCCGACTTTTTGCGACCCCATGAAGGCAGAGAGGAGGTAGTGGTAAATAAGCTGAAACTTCCCCTCTTAATATGGAAGGGAATTACGAGGTAATATCTAAAACTAATAAAATGTAAAGAGGAATGTAGTTTAGGAATATGGCAGTAAGCACCAGAAGAATTGAAAGAGAAATGTTTCAAAGTTTTCTCTAGCAACTAGGATTGTGTTCAGAAAGACATTGAAGGGAATCGTCTAGCTTTAATTTAATACTCTCCACTATTTTTAAAAAAAGAATTGTCATGTGTTATTTCATGATACAAATGTGTACATAAATACATGAAAATACAATGCCTGATGAAAATGCATTAAATTTAGAAAACTCAATTTGGGATTTTTTACAATAAAATTTGAACTTGAATTATATTACTATGTCTATAAGTTAAACATGTATGTATGTGTTTGAAGAATATAAAATTTTTGTACTGTAAGAACTCTTATGAGTTGAAAAACATATCTTTATCTAAGTGGCGGGCAATTTCTTTAAAGGGTCAGATTGCAAATATTTTAGGAATTCTGAGTCAAGAGAAAAAAAAATCAAGGCATCATTTACTTACATATATAATAAGGGAGAAAATTTTCACAAATCTGTATTGCTGAAATTCAGAATTTAATAAAAATCAAGTATAATTTTTTAATAATATAAATCTACCAATGAGAAGAAGGGAACTTTTGAGGGAGAGTAATAGTATTTTACTTAGTTGGCATTTCAGGTTAGTATTTCTGATTATCAAAACAGTTGTAAAAATCCACATGTAAAAACAGATTTGTTTGTGGGCTTCCCCCCAAAATCCTAGACCCCAGGTGGATAGGGCCTACAGTTTGTAGTTTGCCGACCCCTTGCTTTATCCAGTTTGTGACTATTTCTTTGGAATTTAACTTAGATTTCTCAACTATTTATGGTAAAGAATTGAGTTTAGTTTTTGTTTTTTAATCCTGTTGCAGAATACTACATTAAATAAAGCGAGTTGAATCACTAGAAAAATGAAATTTAAAAAACAAAGACATATAAAACAATCCATTTTTTATTATTAGAATCAATTACCATAAAATAACCCTGTTAAATGTCTATAAAATTTTCTAAATACTTTCAAGTTCTGTATTTACCTAGGGGCCAAACAGTACTGAAGAGTTTGCAATCTGGGTATTAAAGAGTTCATTCATTCTTCTGAATTCAAAAATACACGTATTCCAAATGGACTGTAATACAATTACTAACAGAGACACCACTGACAAAATGTGGAACATGTATTTCCAGGTCATCAGTACTTTCTTACTCCTCCAGTTGCACCACACCTGTATCTGTTTCCTTTGTAGGCCTAACTGGTAAGACTTTTACAGATAATCTAGAGGGAGTGAGGAAAATAATAGATAAACCAACTGGTTGCTCTGTCCAGGACCCTTTGTTGTGTTTCCTTTGTGAAGCAGATACCCTTAGAACAAGCACTAAGAATCAGACTGAGCCCATCAACTCCTTTCAGAGAAACAAACCACAATTTCCTGAATTCACTACCTAATATTTTAATAGTAATTGTCTGGCAGTATTTTGTTGTTGCAAAATGCATTTATTACTGATGCTATACATCTACTAATTGTACTCTATTCCATCTTTATCACAATTTTCACTTCATATTCCACCAACTCGGAGTTCAACAGAATAGAAATATTATACTTCACACTCTATCTAAATGACTCAATTACTATATTCAGAAGTTTCCACAAAGGCAGCAGGTACCAACAGAATATTTATTTAAATCCACATTCTCCAGGCATGCTTATCTGGCTATGTGGATTTAAAATGCCATAGTTAAAATTTTCATTTTGCAGTGATCCTACTCCCAAATGTATTATGTTAATTTCTTTGAAGAAGCATCTATTACATTTTTAAACACTTTCCATCATCTTCTTTCTTTGTAAGAATAAGAACTCTTTAAAGATACACCAGACTCTTAATTAACTCTAGGAGAAAAAAAAATCTTGCTTCCTTTTTCTCTGTAGCTGTCTGGATACAGCAGGACTGCATTCTTGAGTTAAAAATCAAAGATTTACAGCAGATTCAAGACTACAGTTTTTAATGAGATGCACATTTCCTTTTCTGATGTAAGCTTCGCCTCAGGCTGTCAGGAGCAAAAAGAGAAACAGTCTCTCTACATCTGTTCCAGGCCTCACCTGATTCATTCTTATGGAGCATTTTCTAGCTTAAGAATTCTTTATCTCCTTTTACTGTTTTCATCATTAAACGTTATTTCACATGGCTTATTTCTTTAGTCCCATATATACCAGATGAAGTAACTAAGGCCTGTAATGTTTACCTATCTGGACTATTTTCTCTAAATTACTTGTGAACATTTTTTTTTTTTTTTTTTTTTTTGCTGCGCTGGGTCTTCGATGCAGAGTACAGGCTTCTCTAATTGTGGCACACAGGTTTAGCTGGCCTGTGGCATAGGGGATCTTACTTCCTCAACCAGGGCTCGAACCTATGTCCCCTGAATTAGAAGGAAGATTTACTAACCACTGGACCATCAAGAAAGCCCCTGTAAACTTTTATTTGTTAAATACTAAATTACAAGTTGATTATAAAATAGTATTCTGGGTCATAACTTCTGAGATCTCAAAGTCTCTCATACATATTGTTACTAACAACCTGAAATAAATATACTTCATGTGCTACCATCTGCTGCAGTCACATTCGCTCTAGCCTCAGTTAAAAGTCATCTCTGAATCTAGAGTTGGAGTTCAATTGGAATTGTGTATTTTCAAAGTCGGATGCATCAAAGAGTTGGACACAACTTGGCAACTGAACAACAGTTTCCATGTTACTGTCAGAAAAACAGAAAGATACTTTTAAAATTAAAGAGAAGTACAAACCCAGGGTAAATAATCATGATTTGAAAATATAGTTCTAGAAATGTAAATTTTGATCTTAAAAAATCAATGAAGGACAGAGTTTGTCTACTAGATTCTGCCACAAACAAGTTAAGTATGTTTTATGTGTATAAATGAGTATACTTTGATGGGCAATGCTGAATATAATCATATGAGCCCTAGTGAATGAACATTAGGTTGTGTTAGAAATACGCCATCTCATTTGGTTAACTGTCTCATAATGCTGTTTCAATCTTCCTCTTGGAGAAATGTATCTGACGTCAGAGAAGCTGATGTTTCTACAACTAATGTAATTTCAAACTATGTAACCTAACAGAGCAACCTTGAGGTTTGAAGGTATTTTTCTCACAGAATATGAGGACTCACAAGTACATTTCTAAACTTACTTTATGGTACCCTGAGTCCTTATCAACACTGACACTGTTATCCCAGGTACCAATATTGTAAACAACCAGATAACAATCATCTCAGTCTCTGCAGTAAAAGGACCCTATGCAATTTATGCTTCATAGGATTTTCAAAAGTAGAAAGTTTTGGCTCCACAGCCTTCATTTCAAGCACCTTCCAAATGTGTGTCATTTCTACAGTCAGGGTCTCAGCAACCTAAGGCTCCTGACACAAATGTTCAGAGGTGAATCCAATCAGACCAGGCAGGGGTGGGGACCTCACCAGTTCCAGTGAGGTCCACCTTGAAAGGAGAATATTCAAAAAAATTTCAAGGCAGTCGTCACTGGCACCGAAAACCTATAAACATTCTACAATATCAATGCTGTAGTCATGTCATCTAAAATACCTTTTTAATATTTTAATAATAATAGCTAATCAAGATTTCATCTTAGCATGGGCCAGTCACTATTCAAAACATACTGACATACAGAAATTCACTTGATTCTCACAGTGATTTTATAACCCAAGTGTACTATTACTTCATTTTAAGATGGTAATGCAAGCATAGAGGTATCAGTAGCTTGTTGAAGACTGCACAGTAGTTAAATTATATAACTAGGATTCATTCAGTTCTGGCAGGTTACTGTAGAGCTGAGACTTATGAATTGTTACGATAAACATATTGTGAAAGAATCTGTCCTTGTTTAAAGCTATGGAAATTACTCTTCACATCATCATCACTATTATCATTTAAATATTGAGCAGACTTGAATTCAAATCACAGTTCTGTTACTTACAAGCTCTGTCACCAGCATCAAATTTCTTGACCTGATTTAGCCTCACAATCTCTAAATCTGTAAAAGGATACCATATCTATTTGGCACAGTTATTGTGAGGAGGTAATGATATATATTAATAACATATAAACTACCAACACAGCTTCCTGGGACACACATAGCAGGTACTCAACACAAACTGTCTTTATTACAAATATGACAATGAGAACAATAAATGCATGCTAACATACATTTTTTTTTTGATTGGGCTAAGTGGCTTTATTAGAGAAAGTCAAAATTACAGAGGACTTAGGAGTTAGCATTAGGACCCTTCTTCTTGCCAAAGGTGCGCACAACATTGACAAAGCGCCGGTTGTACTGCATACGCCTCTTGGCCCTGTCTGTCTTCTTCTTCTCTTGCTTGGCCACCTTGGGAGTCCGACCTCTCACTTTTTCAGCACGGGCCAGGGAGCCCTGGACTTTACCTCCAAGCATGCGGCCGGCTACTTCCAGAGTGCTCAGAGCCTCCACCCAACACTGGCCTAGAGTAGCCTCATCCTCTAGGGGCGTGCCAGCCAGGAGCAGGGCTTGATCTTTTGGAGCGATGCCCTCCAACGAAGCTACATGAGCCTTGATCTGGGTGACTGCCTCCTGGCCGGTCACCTCGAGAGTGTGTAGCTACTGGGCGCAGACAAAGAGCTGCATGGTGGCGACTAGATCGCGGACACCGCTGCCGCTACCGTGAAGATGTCGACAAAGAGGAAGGAGTGAGGGCCGCTAACATGCATTATATTAAAAATTAACTGATTAAGCAGATACAAGTCTGGACACAAACAAATGATACAAATCCCAAAGAAGCAAATACGTCAAGAAAATATTTCAAGCAGCATATTAGGTCATTAAAAAAGAGCGTTTCACAGTGTTCTGCTGTTGCAGAGCCCATGAGTTCAGGGAATAGTGACTGGAAACTTGGGATATCTGTATCCAGACTTCCACTCTTAGTTTCAAAAGAGGGAGCTCAGAAAAGATGTTCTGTATGTGCTTTGTGCCAACATTTATGCTGAGTTTCAGTGATCATTCTCCTACATTGAACAGTTCAACTGAAAATCAGTTCAGTTCAGTTCAGTCGCTCATTCGTGTCCGACTGTTTGTGACCCCATGAACTGCAGCACGCCAGGCCTCCCTGGCCATCATCAACTCCCGGAGCCCACCCAAACCCATGTCCATTGAGTCGGTGATGCCATCCAGTCATCTCATCCTCTGTCATCCTCTTCTCCTCCTGCCCCCAATCCTTCCCAGAATTAGGGTCTGAAAATATCTATAAGTAACCAGCAGTTGTGTGCAGCATCTCAAAACTATGTTTATATTGAGTGCATGTAACCTGTGTAACACTGGGGACTTTGATGCTAACGTATCAAATGAAGCCACTTTACCATAAGGCAGTGGTTCCCAATCTGCCAGTCCATAAAACCTTTCAAGATGTCCCCCATTCTACAACATACCAAGCACTGTTTTCAAACTAATCTCAAGCTGCCATTCTGATTGTTGTTGTGTTTAAGTCATGTCCAACTCTTTTGCAACCCCACAAACTGTGGCCCACCAGGCTCCTGTGTCCATGGGATGTCCCAGGGAAGAACAATGGAGTGGGTTGCCATTTGTGAAATAGCATTTTACACATGTTGGGAACCACTAAGTAAAATCATCCTGATAAGCATATTGCCCATTTCACTGTATGTGTGTAAAAATGTCCCATTTTACCTTGGACCACATACTGTTCTTTATCTGAAACTCAAAGGGAACCCACCAAGTCAGAGGGCAATTAAAGTACATGAGAATGAAGAAAAACTAGCTGGGATTATGGAATTTTAGGCTGAAAGAGGCCTTAAAAGAGCATCTAGTTCAATCCTATAGAAATATGTTATTTAACCAAGGTCACTGAATTGAGTCAGTTGACCATTCTTTCCCTTTTAAAATGTCATTTAGACAAATAATTGAGAAAATAAAGAAAATCGGAAAGTATAAAGAAATTTATCTCTGAAGAAAGTCAACTAATAAATTTCCAAGAAAAATTCTGATCTTTAAGATGCACAGAAATTGAATCTCTGATCTTTTCAAAAAAGTTTTTTTTTTAACTCTTAATTAGAAGAAGGTTTTGTTTGAAATATTGGCATTACTTTAGAAATCATGACCCAAGTATGTCTGGTAATCTGAATCATGAATCTGAATCTTTGACCAGCAAATTGCAGCATAAGTAAACATTTTCTAATTTCAAGGTTCCTATTCTTTTAGTCACTTAGAATTCAGACTTCAAGCCAATCTATATGAATGCCAGGTTTCTGTTCATTACAAGCAATTCATCTTAATTAGCCAGTAAAACCATTCTAACAAGAAATAGATTATTGAGTACAGAAGGCAAGTTTTGTGAAATGCTGAATGTCCATTTAAAATCCCTGTCAAAGCAAATGACAGTTGAGAACGTGAAAGGTTAGAAAGAATGTTGGTTGCTTGACTGATTTCACATCTTCCTTTGGCTGCTTGCAGGTGTAACAGTGTTTACTTAAAATTTATTGTAACAGATCACATCATTATAATCATGATGGTAATCAATGTTCATTAAGGATACAACAAAAATTCTATGATTAAAGGCTATTTGTTTTATCACAACAGGATAATTCATTTATTAGTGGCTAAAATGTTACAAATTGTTCTTCTTTGGAGCAAGAGGAATACAAAGCGTGAACTTGCAAATTGAAGCTAAATAGTCCTTTACTGGGTGAAATTCTAGCAGCAATTCAAGGAGAAGGTTGAGTGTGGCCCATGTTTTTACACGCTGCATAGTCCTACCGTATGGTGTGATGGTACCAGTTCTGGGCATTACTTCAACTGAACTGACTCAGTGCTTCCCTTTTCTTAAACGTGTCAGGGTGCCTCTGGCTCTATTAAAAACTGTTTCAAGCAGCATGGAAACTGTGCTGATGCCTTTCCGTAACTGCACAGCTACTGCGCTGTACCACAGGAAGATGGTGGGAGAGAGCCTAATAGCTTCGACTGCTTGCTTGTTCTTGTTTCTAAACCAAAACCGAAGTGTCAAATCTGTTGTAAAGCAGAGTGGGAGAGTCACGCAGAGTTTGAAAGTGTGGACATTTCCAATGAAAAGAACGGCTTTCCTGGAGTCAATATGACTCCCTTTTTCACCACCTCATTCAAATAAACACTGTCACACCTCACAGACGCCCGGCGGGTCCTCCTGCCCGCATTCAAATTCCAGTCAGCACAAACAAATGTTTTTCTGAGACAAACTCAACTGCTCTCGTGTAAAACTGTTTTGGGCTCATCTCCAGGCCAAACACACTGCCTTCAGGAAAACCTCTTTGTGTCAGACAAAGGCTGTTACTGTGATTCTCATTCAGAGTTGTTCTTGGAGGATTTTGCCTCAGCTGACCAGATGGGGTGAGTCAGTCCATCTTATAGAAAGAGAAAGGAAACACAGCCCACCCACTCCTTGCAAGTTCCATTTGAAAGGTCACATTTGATCGGCTCTCAAATCAGGGTTGCAGTTACAGTAATATTTTGTCTTTTACAATTCACTAAGCAGGAAATATTACTCCTGGTTCCTTGTGGACAGACTGCACGTTTCCAAAAACTCTTCTATTTGGAAGAAGGAAAGTTGTCCAGGAATACCAAATAGGGCCAGATACTCTTGTCTCCAAGAAACATAATCTGGTGATCCCTTAGGCCAGAGAAGCATGGGATCCTGGTTTAGCATTGACTGGTAAAACTAATCAAGAGGAAACATGCCAAGAACTTTCGCCTGCTCTGACCTCCAATCCCCCCACATCCAATTTCATGTTGCCTAATGTCCCAACTACAAGTGAAAAATTCAGACACAGGAAACTTCTGTTTATGCAAAACCAAAATCCAGAAAATACTTCTTTTACCTTTACACAGTTAATCTGAAAGCTCTCAAGTTTATCACCTAATCCCCAGTTCTAGTTTTAAGGCTGGACAAGAACATTGGTTAAGAGGTTATTCCCTGGTGGGAACTGATCAGAATTAGGATTTCAGTCAATGCTGTACCTAACTCCTTACTGAATGTTACTTAATATAATTAATTCTCCAAGCTACTATTTCCCACTCAAAATGAAGGTAAGAATATTATTCATACTGTGAAACAGTGATCAAGAAAAAAACATGATATATGGAAACTTTGTATACACACATCCCAAAAGATGTACAGGGATACATCTTATCCCTATATATATGTATACCTAAGTATACATTTATCCCTAAAGAAAACAAGCCTAAAGATTTATTCTTGCCAAAAGATTAAGGATTAATTTCATTCTTTTTTGTTGTTGTTGTTTTCCTTGATAACCACATAACCACACACAGAAACTGGAAAACAGAAGAAAGACTGGGTCCTTTATCACAGGAGCCTAATTCCGTTAGCCTTACTGTACAATTTCCCAGGATTTTTTCCTCCATGCATTAAAAATAAATAAATTTATTTAAATGAATGTAAGACTTTGTATCAACTTTACAAAACATCATGAGCATTTATCCTGTGCGCTCATGCCCATGCTCAGTCATGTCTGACTCTGCGATCCCGGGGACCGCAGCCCACCAGGGTCCTCTGTCCATGGGGTTCTCCAGGCAAGAGTACTGGAGTGGGCTGCCATTTCCTCCTCCAGGTCCTGTGTTCTACATAACTGTTATCACCAGAATTATGTTTTTTATTATAATATTTTTCCTTTTTTAAAATGAAGTTTAGTCAATTTACAATGTATTTATTTCTGCTCTGAAGCAAAGTGAGTCAGTTATATAAATATACACAATGTTTTATATTCTCTTCCATTAATGTTTATCACAGGATATTGTAACCACCAGCATTATTAATGGCTATCTTATATGCCACTAAGTGAGTCATTTGATATATCCATAATAACGCCCTGTGCTCTGCTGTGCTTAGTTGCTCAGTCATGTCCTACTCTATGTGGCTCCATGGACTGTAGCCTGCCAGGCTCCTCTGTTCATGGGCATTCCCCAGGCAAGAATACACTGGAGTGCCCTCCTTCAGGGGATCTTCCCAACCCAAGGATCAAACCCAGATCTCTTGTACTGCAGGACTGTTGTCTAATAAGTTGCAAAAAAAAAAAAAAAAAAAAAAAGGAAAGAAGAGACTATGATTAATATTTTTCTGCAGAACACTTCCTCTGCTAGTATTTCCATGTTTCTTACATTTATCTTTATGTTCTCAAGATAAATCTCAAGAAGAGGGATTACCTAATCAACAAGCACAAGCATTTTTACGGTTTTTGATGGTTGTTGCGAAGTTGTTTCCTGAGCAAATGCTGAAGCAGGGTATGAAAGTATCAGTCATGCATTGTCTTTCTACCACTGGATTTATGCTAGCTTTAATTAAGAAATATGTCCATGTCATAATCAATCAACATCTTTGCCTTAATTATTTACCTGCCTTTGTTTCTCTGTCTTCATTCAAGGTCAGTTAAGAGAAACAAATAGAGAAAATCATTAAGTATTTATTAAATTAATGCTCATTTAACTTTATATATTTATATTTGAAGGGCTTCTCTGGTAGCTGGTAATGAATCCATCTGCAATGCGTGAGACTTGGGTTCAATCTCTGAGTTGGGAAGATCCCCTGGAAAAGGAAAAGGCTACCCACTCCAGTATTCTGGCCTGGAGAATTCCAAGGACCATACAGTCCATGGAGTTGCGAAGAGTCGGACACAACTGAGCAACTTTCACTTTTCTGGTGGTTTAGTGGTAAAGAATGCACGTGTCAATGTAGGGGTTATGGGCTCGATCCCTGGTCTGGGAAGACCCCACATGCCACAAGCCCCTGTGCCCCAGCTAGAGAGTCTATGCTCTACAGCCTGGGAACCTTAACTACTCAGCTCACATGTCACGTCTACTGAAGCCCGCAGGCCCTACAGCCCAGGCTCCACAACCAGAGAAGACACTACAATGAGAAGCCCGAGAACTATGATGATTAGCCCACGCTCAACTGCCGGCACAGCAACAAAGACCCAGCATAGCCCAAAACAAATAAATAGACAAAAGTATCTTTAAAAAATTTTTAAGAGCTATTAGGATCTAAAACCAAACTCTTAACTGACATGAAAAATGATGATTTTATCTAGATACTATTTTATTTCATTTAATACAGCACACATATGGGTGATGTTCCTTTTTTTCCCTTCTGAAAATGTTTGCCACACTGTAAGTTCCATATCACTGGACCATCTTTTCTTTGTTTATTTTTTTATTGAAGAATAATTGCTTTACAGAATTTTGCTGTTTTCTGTCAAACCTCAACATTAATCAGCTATAGGTATACATATATCCCCACCCTTTTGAAACTCCCTCCCATCTCCCTCCCCATCCCACCCCTCTAGGTTGATACAGAGCCCCTGTTTGAGTTTCCTGAGCCATACAGAAAATTCCCGTTGGCTATCTGTTTTACATACGGTAATGTAAGTTTCCACGTTACTCTTTCCATACATCTCACCCTCTCCTCCCCTCTCCCCATGTCCATAAGTCTATTCTCTATGTCTGTTTCTCACTGGACCATCTTTAACTTAGACTTTTCTGTGAGACCAAGTACATTTGATACATGCAATAAAAGTACCCCTACAATTTAATTTGGCCTTGAAAGGAAAACCGTAACGGTAAATTGAAAGTACCAGAGTGCGCTTACAATCATGCTCTATCCGTTCTGTGGTGTGGTGCTTCTATTGGTTATATACTCACTGTGATCTGACTCTAATACCTCTGAGAATATCTCTGAAAGTGCCTATTTACTTGTTGCCACATTTGATCAACCAAAATACACATCATGCCCCTATTCCTATCTAGTCATCAGGGATATAACAAGAAATAGGACTTGGCCATGCTCTGGAAGAATCCATCGGCCTAGTCTCAGGATGGTCATGAGTTAAGCTTGAGTTACAATCAGCCTGGGATAGTACCCGTCATGGTACTTAATCAGGTGCCACTCTGATTCCTCATCTTCTAAAATACACTACATTTCTAGCATAAATGGGGCACTCAAGAAAGAAATATGCTTCTTTGTTCATTTTCTGCAATTAAACCAGACATTATTTTAGAATTGTTCATAAGTTATTCTGACTTCTAATATCAACACATTTTGAAACTGTCTTGTTCTTAGACCATGGTGGTCTTCCCCTTTGGGGTATTAGGCATACTTGTTAAATACTAGGCTACTAATGTTTGAGCAACTTAAATGATGAACAGAGTGAAAGCCAAGATTTACATGGGAATAATAGTGTTGGAGCCTCCTACCACGTGGAATTTTTGTGAAAACTCAATGGAATAAACTATATATATAACTAAGATCATGGCATCTGGTCCCATCACTTCATGGGAAATAGATGGAGAAACAGTGGAAACAGTGTCAGACTTTATTTTGGGGGGCTCCAAAATCACTGCAGATGGTGATTGCAGCCATGAAATTAAAAGGCGCTTACTCCTTGGAAGGAAAGTTATGACCAACATAGATAGCATAAGGTCTGTCTAGTCAAGGCTATGGTTTTTCCAGTGGTCATGTATGGATATGAGAGTTGGACGGTGAAGAAAGCTGAGCACCGAAGAATTGATGCTTCTGAACTGTGGTGTTGGAGAAGACTCTTGAGAGTCCCTTGTACTGCAAGGAGATCCAACCAGTCCATCCTAAAGGAGATCAGTCCTGGGTGTTCATTGGAAGGACTGATGTTGAAGCTGAAACTCCAATACTTTGGCCACCTGATGTGAAGAGTTGACTCACTGGAAAAGACCTTAATGCTGGGAAGAGTTGGGGGCAGGAGGAGAAGGGGATGACCGAGGATGAGATGGCTGAATGGCATCACCGACTCGATGGACACAGGTTTGGGTGGACTCTGGGAGCTGGTGATGGACAGGGAGGCCTGGCGTGCTGCAACTCATGGGGTTGCAAAGAGTCGGACACGACTGAGTGACTGAACTGAACTGTACTGATATATATATATAACCTGAGCCCAAAGAAACAAAATAAACCCCTGGTAGAACCAGTGACCATAGATATTGTCTTCATCATCAACATCCAGATAAAAGAACCATGGCAGCCACTTTGCAAAATAATTTGGCAATTTGCCAAAATGTTAGACCATAAAACTACCCTATCATCCAGGATTCCATTCCCAGGTACCTAATCAAAGGAAATAACACATACACCCACACAAAGACTTGCACATAAATGTTCATAGTAGCATTATTCATAACAGTGAAAACCCAGGAACAATGTAAACATCCATCAATTGGTGAAAGAATAAACAAACTATAGTATATTCATATGATGGAATACTAGTTGAGACTGCTAACAGATGCCACATCATGTGTGAATCTCAAAAACATCATGCTAAATGAAAGAAGTCAGCGTCTTTGAGGGACCACAGGCAGTATGATTCCATAAATATGAAATATCCAGAAAAAGCAAGGTTAGTGGTCACCTGGGGCTGAAGGTGATGAAAGAGATTAAATATGCAGAGAGGGTCAATGTAAATATGCAGAAGGGATCTTAGCTGGGGCATTAAAATGTCCTGAAACTGAGTTATGGTGATGTTCGCACTACCTGTCAAAGTGACCAAAGATCACTGACGTGTATACTTGAAATGGGTGAACTCTATGACTTGTGAAGTACACCACAATAAAACTCATAACCAAACAAAATATAATACAACCAAGACCAAAGTATACTAATTTTCTGGTTGCCTCCTTTATATACTTAGATAACCTATGTCTGCTACAATTGTATTTACTCAGTTAAAGGTAAGACTAAAAAAAATCATACTATTTAGTTGATTGCCTCAACATAAACATTATTGGTAATTTAGAGCTTAAGGTGGTTTTTAGATTCTGAATGATATATTCATTTGTTGTTTTCGAGATCAAATAAAGCTTTATTCCATAAATACAGCAGTAATCGTGTAACCTGTAGCACAAACAATTCAGTTCTTCAGATACACACACAAACACACATGCATACCACAAATAAAACAGCCACCAGTGCCAGCAAAATTGGGCATAACCCTTTCCTGCTCACACAGCACCTCCTCTATGTGATCCTCTTGCAAAATAAAGGAGACAGCCCAAACCAACCACCTCAAATCCCATGTTTTACAAACTTTGTTCAGTGTTTCTCTGCCATCAGTCTTGACTTGTTCCCAAAGGGCCCTCATTCTGACCCTCCCACCTCTGAACTCCAAGTTCTGACTCTGATCTCGATTCCTGACTCTGTATTTACAACTCAGAATCAATTTCTCTCACTTTGGATTGCTTATCTCGTGCGTGTCTCTGGTAGAAACCCTCAGCTAAGGTCACATCATACCCAGTCCTGAGCCAGGTCCTCTGACTTTGCCCCCATTTGTCTTTCACCATCTCTCAGTTCCTTCAAAAAGAAGACCTCATCCTCTCTTCCACAAAGCATTTTATCTGTGCATCTACTATTAAACTTGGGTTCGATCCCCTGGCGAGGAAGATCCCCTGGAGATGGAAAAGGCTACCCACTCCAGTATTCTGGCCTAGAGAATTCCATGGACTTACAAAGAATCGGACATGACTGAGCAACTTCCACTTTCACTGTTAAACTCAATACATCCTAGTGTATGTTAAATATAGTTATTTATATAGCTGTCCTAACCTCAACTGTTTCATCTTTGCTAAATGTCCCCACAATATCCAACAGAGCTTTGCTCATTAAAAGAAAAAAAAAAGAAATATAGTTTCTGATGTGTATTGACTAAATATCTATTAAGGTTATACGAATGAGTTGGCCCTACAATCCTTCATTTCAGTCATCAGTATAGTATGTACCGATGCCTGGCCTGTGGCCAGAAATGTTATAAACTTCTGGTCTTAAAATACTGCAGAAGGTGTGATAAAAGGCTGACTTTTGTCCTGAGTTTTAAACAAACCAGAGAAACATTAAAACACTTGAATGGCTTATCAATATGAACCTGTTTATATGTATATATTTTTTAGATCATGAATAAACAGATTTGGGGTGGAGGGTTTGCGAAAGGACTGCCTGGTTATTTTAAAATAGGATTGAGAAGTCAGGCTCATGTGGCAGTTTGTAGAGATACAGAATTCCACAGCTAGAACAAAAAAATTTCCACATACCCCTCTATCTTCATTGTGTTCTTTCTTAATGCTGTACTTGGCATGACAAACAAGTCTGATGCTTCAGAGGTGAGCTGCAAAGTGGCCAAAACCGCTCTTTGGTGCACTATAGCTTGACATAATATTTGCTGCCAGCTTTTTGTTTAAAAATGCCATCAGTTTAACATTAACTGAAAAAGTAATTATTCTCCAGTTTCACTGAGCTATTAAGAAAAAAAAAAAAGTTCATTGAAACTCCAGGAGATGAAATATTCTGCTTTCAGGTTTTGTTGGAAGCCTTTCAACATTCAGAGCAGAAAAACATAAATTTATTAAGAAAGGGATTTAGGAACTTTATTGAATGAAAAGCAAGAAAATTAAGCTTCAGGAGAGATAGTCTGGATCAACAGAATTCAGCCAACTCTGCTTAGATGAGACACTTCTCACATATTCTAGAAACAAGGCCATTCACTTCTATAGAATCCTCAGACATGACCACACCCACTTTAGCCCTGTGTACTAAACCAGAAAAACATCCAATTAGTTTGAACTATGAAATGCTGTTAGTTACACTAATGACCAAATGTTTCTTTACATTCAGTCACCAAATGGTATTGAGCGTGGGTGAGTATGAAGAGATGAAGGGCGTATGATGGGAATAGGAGACAGCTTTTACGGAAACATCCAGCACAAGAGATCTCTCCCTGTAGTAACATTCTCAATTCAGCTGTGAAGATAGACGATAATATTCAGACTACGATTGAGGGAAACCTTGCTGATGCATGCAGTATAAACTGAGTTTACATAAATTGAAGAAAACGTAAGGAGTGGATAAGGAAGGTAGGATCAGGAGTGTAGAGGTTTTACAAGGTTATGAAGATGGCAGAAAGTCTGTAGAGATACATAGATTAGAAATCACAAGATGTGGATGTGGGCTGTGTATCTTAGTTGCTAATTAACTTTGAATAAGCACCTCCTTGAACCACAGATATACAGGGCTGGAAGTGCTTTGCAAACTGCAAGATTGCTCAAATATTGGTTATTATTCAGAAATGACTTTCTGAAGCTTTAGGCAGAAAAGACTACTTTTTGAGCAAATTACAATTATATATGTTTAATGTCAATATTTTCTTGATATTGTTATGAAAATTTTTAATTTACATGTTTTACCACTGTGTGTTATTCAGTAATTTTAAGATGTATGGTCAAAAAAGAAAAGGACCTAACTGGAAGAATGTTGCTAAATGTTATAAACTCATTTTTATCACTGAAAAAATAAGGCCTTAACTCTCATATCTGGATTCTTGAAAACTAGTCAAACATACAACTGTTTATCTATCACAGAAGATAATATTCTAATCTATTGACACATATTACAGTAGAGAGTATTTAATTTAAACATCTAGAAAGCAGCAGTCAGCACCAAAACAGTTATTTGTTGTTTTAGTTTTAGATTTCATTTGTTGAAAAAAAATGAAAAAAATAGTATAAAAAGAGAATATATTTCATAAGGTGATTTATCTTACATTGCTTTATGGTCACGATTAGAGCAGAGTTAAAGAGTAAGAGAATCAGACTACATCAGTGGCTTTGCAATTAAGAGTTTTTTTTTTTTTTACAACTGCTGTTTATTCTGGGACATCTAAACATCACATGGGCAAACTAGGAGTTTTAAACCGCATGTGTTACAAGATAAATATGGGAAAAACCTCCCCAAAGCTTGACTTTTCTTTGACATAGTAAAAGAGGAGGAAAATGGATGGGATGGCCATAAAAGAAAATTTGTTCTTTCAAAGGATTATTTTTGTACTCTGTATTTGCCCCAAAATTGTTAGAAAGACTTAATAAAGTGCTACAGTAATGGAGCTACTTTAACCATTGAACACAAGACGTATGGATCAGTGATGTGGTAGCAAGATGCAGCGTACTGACAGCACCTCTAAATACCATGCGTACTGCGATCCTGTCCAGTCTGGGGACCAGCCCACTTACATGGCATGCTGGTATTTCTGAAGAAGGCACAGTTACAACAGACAGCAAGCAAAGACATGCTCGGTGAAGGCCTTGAACGTTGGGATCAAATTACAGAGGCTTGAGAAGCAGTTCCTTTCGATAACAATGGGCTGTTCATGGTTGGCAAGTGACCAATATTCTTTGAGGAAGCAGATGTAAATGACCTAAGGGTGTTGGAGTTGCTTCAACTTTTACCTGTTATTTCCTCCAGTTTTTCTTCTCGGTTGGAATTAGAAACATGTATACCCTTTATGGGGCTTCCCTGATAGCTCAGATGGTAAAGAATTCACCTGCAATGCAGAAGACTCCAGTTTGATTCCTGGGTCAGGAAGATCCTCTGGAGAAGGGATAGGCTATCCAATCCCGTATTCTTGGGCTTCCCTGGTGGCTCCGCTGGTAAGAATCCACCTGCAATGCGGGAGACCTGGGTCTGATCCCTGGTTGGGAAAATGCCCTGAAGAAAGGAAACATTACCCACTCCAGTATTCTAGTCTGGAGAATTCCATGGGCTGCATAGCCCATGGGATCACAAAGATACAAGTTTATGTTTGAATTATGGAAGACTCCAGAATTAATAAAATGTTTAAATAAAACCTAAGTCAGTGTACTTTCAGTTAATAAAATAGATTTGTTGCTGAGATAGTGTTCAAGGAATCATAAAGGTTTTAAAATTGCTGTGTATTAGTTATAACACTTTGTTTTACAATTTTAGTGCTTCACAATATGCATCTTTAGCTTATCAAAGTCCAACTTCAATAATACTGAACACCCCAACCTTATACTTGTAACCACCCCTGCACACTCAGTCCATCATTTGTTTTTGCACCTTTCATTTCACTTTATTTTCTATATATTTTATAAAACCTGAAATAATTTAATTTGCTTTTAAAACCCATTCTCATAAAAACAATTTTAAAATACAAAGAAGAATATTTTATATTTGCATTTATATATATAATTTCTGTTGTTCATCATTACTTTCTAAGATTCAAGTTTTCATATGGTATAATTTTTTTTTGCCCTAAAGAACTTCTTTTAACTTTTCTTGTAGGGCTAATTATCTGGTGGCTGATTCTCTCAGCTCTTTCTTGAAAATGTATTTATTTTTGCTTCAATTTGGAAGAATACTTTGCCAGATGTATAAGTCTAGGTAGGAAGGGACTTTTGCTTTTGTTTTCCTCGCTTTAGATACTCCGTGTTATCTTGCATCCATTATTTCTAGTAAAAAGTCAGCGTATGTCTTATTTTTGGCTTTCTTTCATCTCTGCTTTCAAGAATTTCTCTTTTTAACTGATTTCCAACAATTTGATTACAATGTATGCTGATGTGTTTTTCTTAGTTGTTTACCTTGCTTGGGGTTTGTAGATTCCTTGGATTGATGTGTTGCATTTTTCATTGAAAGGGGGGAGCATGATACACTGAGGTACTAGCAATGATGGGAAGCGGTTATGACTCCCTGGATGTAGAGACAGGAAGGCAGCAGCATTTCCACAAGTAAAATCATGGCAGGGTTGCCTGGGAAGAGCAGAATTCACTAAAGGAAGAAATGCTTTGATTTTTCCATACCTTCTACTCTCTCTAATCTTCTGCCAATACTTCCCATAAGCTGAACTTAGCAAGAAGTCAGAAGCCAAGAAACCCAAAGCAAATGCTAGTCTCTACCACAAACTGCAGAGCATGAGAAGGTTAGAGTTGCTGAGAGCAAGTCAGCAGCAACCTTGCTGCTGAAGGTACAGGACTGTGTTCCTTCTTTGTCCCTATGGAATCCATATCACATATTTGATGAATGCATGAATGAACAGGTGAAAGAATGAATGAATAAAAGATAATTTCTAAACTCATGCTTTATTATTGAGGAAACTGAAGCTCCTATAGGCCTCACAATTTACTCAAGCAGTTAGTGGAAGAACTAAGACTTAAATTTATGTTCTCTGATTCATACTTCAACAAGCAATTGCCTCTTATTTCCGTAAATCAAATCATGTTTTAAATGCCTACCAGAACTCTCTTTCTGGAGGCTCTCTCTACATTAAATCTTTTTGTAAAAATAAAAATCCACTTAATTAAAAGGTAGGCTTTTTCTGAACCTATGCTTGGTAGTTTTCTCAAGTTTCAATTTCTCTCCAAGCTCTGGACTATTTCTAATGCTAGGATGTTTTATGTAACAACTCTATTTTAAAAAGGCAGCGCATTCAAAAAGGGTAGCCTAGTTTTGTTTTTTTTTTTTTCATTTTGGTGGAAGAGTCAGCACAATGGAAAAAAAAGAACTTGGCTTTTGATTTCAGATAAAATTAAATTCTGATCCAGGAGTTGCAACATAATAGCTGTTTGACCTTAGACAAAACATTTAACTTTTCTGGTCCCTGGTTCCTTCTGCTGTAAACTTGGGATATCAACATCTCTCATCACTTCACTGAACTGAGGGCACAAAATCAGATGATACAAATATGTAAATATACATGCTGTTATTGCTTAGCTGTGAACTATCTTTTCTCCAGATCTCTGTTTATTGCTAGGATAAAGCCCAATTCCACGATTATGACAGGCAGGAGTGGTTGCAGAAAATAAGTATAGGCTGAAACGTAAGAGCCCACAACAGCAAAAATGTCTCTGTCCAATGAGAGTCAGAAGAACAGTTACACTCGGAGGTAAAGGTACAGCAAAAGGCTGATAAGATCAGTGAGAAAATACCTGAGGTAAACACTTCTCCATCTTGTACTTTCCACCCTAATGATCATTTTCATTAGTGAGGAGGAACAAGAAACTTTTACCCAGAGACTGACGTCCCAGTAAAAGAGAACCATTGTGATACTTTCAATGCTTGTCCTTGGCACCACTAAAGCCGTAAAATGCTTTAAAACAGTTTTATTGAGATATAATGTATATGCTACACAATTCAGCCACTTAAGCACAAAATTTAGTGGTTGACCTTTAATAACTACAGAGTTGCACATCCATTATCATCTATAATCAATTTTAGAGTATTTTCATTACTCCCCAAAGAAACCCTGGATCCTGCAACCGTCACTCGCTAGTCCCCTGATCCCTATTTCCAGCCCTGGGAACTCACTGATTCACTTCCTGTCTCTATGGATTTGCCTATTCTGGACATTTCACAGGAATGGAACTGCACAGCGATGGAATACTCTGTGTCTGGCTTCTTTCATCAGCATAGAGCATTTGAGGGTCCTCATGTTGTAGCATGTATCAATACTTCATTTCTTTTCACAGCTGACTTTGCTATGGTTTTTTGAAGCATTTCACTTCATTGTTATTTGAACTTCCAATGATTTACTTGTTCTAGCATCTGAATATTAAAAATGAAAAGAATTCTTAGAGATCATTAATTCGTGCATGCTAAAGCTGCTTCAGTTATGTCCAACTCTGTGTGACCCTATGGACTGTAGACTGCCAGGCTCCTCTGTCCACGGGATTCTCCGGGCCAGAGAACTGGAGTGGGTTGCCATGCCTCTCTCTAGGGGATCTTTTGGACGCTGGGATAGAATCCGCGTCTCTTATGTCTCCTGCATTGGCAGGTAAGTTCTTTACCAATAGTGCCACCTGGGCAGATCACCTTTAAATTTAATTTTATTCAACTACCTTTTAATTTTGAAGAAAGGGAAGTCTAGATTGTTTTATCCAGTGTTACACTTTTACCTGTGTACGAGAGAACATGGGTCCAGTTTCTGCCTTCTTATTGTACAAGACTCAACTTCTTTAGTATCTATTCTAAAATGACAGTAATTCACTCTCAGAGAGAATCTAGTTTATAAAATGCTTTCATATACATGGATCATCATCTGCATACAAAACTTGTTTTGACAAATAGGCAAGAGAGTGGTAGATACTAGAACTACAAAGTATAATTACTGATCAAATTATCAGATAAAAAATAGACATATCCTAAAAGGACTTCCCAAATAGCCTTTAGAAATAACAAATCAATATCCACTATTGATGCTATGCATAAAATAGGTAATTAATGAGAACCTACTCTATAGCACAGAGAACTCTACCCAACACTCTGTGGTGACCTAAATGGGAAGGAAATCCAGAAAAAGGAATATATGAAAACAGGGGGATAGATGTAAATATACAGCTCATTCACTCTGCTGTACAACAGAAAGTGATACATTAGAAAGCAATTATACTACATAAAAATTTTTAAAAAAGAAATGACAAATGTAAATGCCTGTCCAATCTCATTGACTACTTCTTAAATTCCAAATATTGTGACTTTATGTTCTTACAATCCATAAAAATACAGGTATAAAAAACTATAACAGTCTTTTTTTTTTCTTTATATTATCGTGATGTCCACAAAGAAGCATTTCTGTATTGGAAAAAAAAAAAGTGGTTCTGACTTAGATCTGTAAGATTATGGATGTTCTAAACCCAAATGTGACTGCTCCTTTCCTCTCCATAATATGTCATAAAGTTTCTGAAACCTTTTATACCAAAGTGACCCAGAGCATGTATTTATATGCCATTTCTGAAGTTTGAAATGCAGTAATTCAGTATCAGTACTGATGGAATATAAGCGGCAGAATCAAATGCTATTGGTCCTGCTACTTGGTCAAAAATGAGTAACACTAGTGTGAGTAATGGTGAAGTCCTTTCAAAGGATTTAATCCAAAGGTTAAAATCTTATTTCCCTTCTTAAACACCTTTTCATCTTTTCTCCAGTGCAGTATTTGCATGACTTATTATGCCATCACTGAACTGCTCCCTGACCTCATTAACATTCTTATCTCCCTGAAAAAAATGTTGTAAGAGACCTGTCTGGTTATTATCTCTACCACCTAGGACTTAAACTTTGGCTATCTGTTTCAAACACATTTACCTTGAAATATATCTAAGGCCACTTCCCCAAATGTGCTGGGTTCTAACGTTAGAGATCCACTCAGTCTGTTTTCTGCTTCACACTCATGATTCTGCATGCAGGAAATGGCTCAAAGCAGTAACTGCGTTTGGGAAAAAACAAAACAAAACAAATCACAACAACAATAACCAAGCCATAAAACTCTAGGACTGTTATACTCAGTAGGATATACAACAGAATACAGCTATAGAAAAGAGATCCTAGGTTATTCCATTTTTTGGTATGGATGAAATTGATTTTTGTAAAAAAGTGGAGAGATTGCTATTATATTTGTGGAATGTATAGTATACTAAATACAGGTTTGAAAATTAACCCATTGCATTTTCAAATAAGAGTAGGTTGGAAACTGTGAAATGATAAAAAAAGGCTTATATATCAAATTCTGAGATCTATCAAGAAACAATATTCTCAATAAAGACTGAAATAATATTACTTATAATTACATGTTTTAGGAACACTTCATATTTATAGTAATGCCCCAGTAGCTCCATTCTCCCTCCCAAGTTCCTCCATTTCTCTACTTTCACTTGAAGGGAATAATGTGATATCTTAAATCAAAGAGAATTTAAAATACAATTTAGTTTGAGGATTTATCTTTCTCATGGGGTACTTATAACGCAGCCTAAATGGTTTGTTCCTTCTTTAGCTTCCTATAAAAGCATGATTTAAGTCAATGTATAGGTAGGGTGTACAGTGGTTTGCCCATAAATTACTGCCCAAAAAACACATACCTACATATATATGCCTGTGTATATGAGTAAAATGTGTCTGTGTTTATATCTTTATAAACTTCTCTTCTTGGGTTAAGAAAACAAAGAAAACTTTTCTACCAATGGGTCAAGAAAACAAGTTTCATTTCATTCTTCTACTCCTGAGTGGCTGGGGATGGGAGACACCTCTTTCTTTTTACAACTGGGAGTTGTTTTCCATTTCTTTTTATTCTCTTTTTTTTAAATTTTTAAATTATGAAAATACAATAACACATTTACAGGAGACTTGAAAGATACAGAACGAAGTTACATATAGCTTCACTATATATTACAATGTTTTTTTAAGGAGATAAATTAGGATTTTTAGTTGGAGTCCCATTATCAAACTCTCACAAATTAACAGAATATACAGAGAAGTAGAAGGATATAATAGACCTGAAAAACATACGAATAAATTCAACAGAGTTAAGATTTATACAATTTCCACACAAGAGTAGGATATAAATTCTATTCAAGTTCCTGTAGACTATATAAAATAGGAGACAACGGACCATATCCAGGAACATAAAATAAAGTAAAAATATTTCATGGTCTAAAGGTACTGAAATCATACAGAGTATTCTCTTATCACTGTAGAATTATGTTAGAAATCAATATCAAAAGATATTTGAAAATAAACCACATATTTTCATGTGAAATGCAACATTTACCAAGAGACCTTTGACTCAGTCATTGAAAGCCTTAGTAAAGTTAGAAGACTAAAAAACAGAATGGTTATAGATAAGAAAGTATTTAAATGAGAAATTAATATCAAAGATACTTTAAAAATCCTATGTACTTGGAAATTAAATGTCTACTTTTAAGTATCTAAGAGGCCACAATAAGGACAATTTTAAAATATTTGTAATAGAATAGAAATGAATGTGTTGCAAGTAGCTGAAGCGACTCAATGCAATTAAATACAATGTGGAGTCTTGAATGAGGAATGGAAACAAATAATAAATGGTAGCATAAAATCAGTTAATAATACAGTATCACATGTTAATTTCCTGTTGCTTTTTTTCTACCTCTGTTTTCTGTTTGTTACTCTTAATAAAATCCTGGATTTCAGATGGGCGTGTGGCCACTCAGAATAAAGACTGTATCTATTTCTCCCTGTGGAGTCAACAGCAGTAATGTGTACAACTGCCAGAACCTGTTTCATTTTGTTTTTTAAGAAGCACACCGTCACTTTCTCTTTTTCTTCCTTTCTGGCAGGAAGGCACAGCTTCCTCGTGCACTACAGGGCTGTGGCTAAAAGAGCAAAGCAACAGGCTGGAAAAAGATATTCCATGCGAATAAAGACCAAAAGAAAGCAGGAGTGGCAATACTCATATCAGATAAAGTAGACTTTAAAATAAAGGCAGTGAAAAGAGATAAAGATAGACATTACATAATGATCAAAGGATCAATCCAGGAAGAAGAAATAACAATTATAAATATTTATGCACCTAACATAGGAGCTCCACAATATGTAAGGCAAATGCTAACAAGTATGAAAGGGGAAATCAACAACAACACAATAATAATGGGAGACTTTAATACACCACTCACACCAATGGATAGATCAACTAGACAGAAAAGTAACAAGGAAATTCAAACTTTAAATGATACAATAGACCAACTAGACCTAATTGATATCTATAGGTCACTCCACACCAAAACAAGGAATTTCACCTTTTTCTGAAGTGCACACGGGACCTTCTCCAGGATAGATCACATCCTGGGCCATAAATCTAACCTTGATAAATTCAAAAATATTGAAATCATCCCAAGCATCTTTTCTGACCACAATGCAGTGAGATTAGATATCAACTACAGGAGAAAACCTCTCAAAACTTCCAACATATGGAGGCTCAACAACACACTGCTGAATAACCAACAAATCACAGAAGAAATCAAAAATGAAATTCAGTTATGCATGGAAACGAATGAAAATGAAAACACAACAGCCCAAAACCTATGGGACACTGTGAAAGCAATGCTAAGGGGAAAGTTCATAGCAATACAAGCTCACCTCAGGAAACAAGAGAAAAATCAAATAAATGACCTTACTATACACCTAAAGCAACTAGAAAGGGAAGAGATGCAGAAGCCCAGGTCTAGTAGAAGGAAAGAAATCTTAAAGATCAAGGCAGAAATAAATGCAAAGGAAACAAAAGTGACCATAGCAAAAATCAACCAAGCCAAAAGCTGGTTCTTTGAGAAGATAAATAAAATTGACAAACCATTAGCCAGACTCATCAAGAAACAAAGGGAGAAGAACCAAATCAACAGAATTAGAAATGAAAACGGAGAGATCACAACAGAAAACACAGAAATACAAAGGATCATAAGAGACTATTATCAGCAACTATACGCAAATAAACTGGACAATTTGGATGAAATGGACAAATTCCTAGAAAAGTATAACTTTCCAAGACTAAACCAGGAAGAGATAGATAATATTAATAGACCCATCACAAGCACGGAAATTGAAACCGTAATCAGAAATCTTCCAAAAAACAAAAGCCCAGGACCAGATGGCTTCACAGCTGAATTCTACCAAAAATTTAGAGAAGAGCTAACACCTATTCTACTCAAACTCTTCCAGAAAATTGCAGAGGAAGGTAAACTTCCAAACTCATTCTATGAGGCCACCATCACCCTAATTCCAAAACCCGACAAAGATGCCACAAAAAAAGAAAACTACAGGCCAATATCACTGATGAACTTAGATGCAAAAATCCTTAACAAAATTCTAGCAAATAGAATCCAACAACACATTAAAAAAATCATACATCATGATCAAGTAGGCTTTATCCCAGGGATGCAAGGATTCTTCAATATTCGCAAATCAATCAATGTAATACACCACATTAACAAATTGAAAAATAAAAATCACATGATTATCTCAATAGATGCAGAGAAAGCCTTTGACAAAATTCAACATCCATTTATGATAAAAACCCTCCAAAAAGTAGGAATAGAAGGAACATACCTCAACATAATAAAAGCTATATATGACAAACCCACAGCAAACATTATCCTCAATGGTGAAAAACTGGAAGCATTCCCCCTGAAATCAGGGACAAGACAAGGGTGCCCACTCTCACCACTACTATTCAACATAGTTTTGGAAGTTTTGGCCACAGCAATCAGAGCAGATAAAGAAATCAAAGGAATACAGATTGGAAAAGAAGAAGTAAAACTCTCTCTGTTTGCTGATGACATGATCCTCTATATTGAAAACCCTAAAGACTCTACGAGAAAATTACTAGAGCTAATCAGTGAATATAGCAAAGTTTCAGGATACAAAATCAACACACAGAAATCCCTGGCATTCCTATACACTAACAGTGAGAAATCAGAAAGAGAAATTAAGGAAACAATCCCATTCACCATCGAAACAAAAAGAATAAAATACTTAGGAGTATTTCTACCTAAAGAATCAAAAGACTTGTATATAGAAAACTATAGAACACTGATGAAAGAAATCAAGGAGGACACAAACAGATGGAGAAATGTACCGTGCTCATGGATTGGAAGAATCAATATAGTGAAAATGAGTATACTACCTAAAGCAATCTATAGATTCAATGCAATTCCTATCAAGCTACCAGAGGTCTTCTTCAAAGAATTAGAACAAATAATTTCTCAATTTGTATGGAAATACAAAAAACCTCGTATAGCCAAAGCAATCTTGAGAAAGAAGAATGGAACTGGCGGAATCAACCTACCTGACTTTAGGCTATACTACAAATCCACAGTCATTAAGACAGTATGGTACTGGCACAAAGACAGAAACATAGATCAATGGAACAGAATAGAAAGCCCAGAGATAAATCCACGCATCTATGGACACCTTATCT
>ML660774.1:9195679-9217737 GCA_007570785.1 Antilocapra americana
TCTGGAGGGGAAGCATATGTAAACCCATGGTGATATCATGTCATTGTATGGCAAAAACAATAAAAAAAAAAAAAAGAGCAAAGCAACAAGAGTCGAGGATACTCACTCTGGACTAACTAAGGCTGTGCCATAAACAAACAAGTCTTCCTTCACATCTCATTACTCACCAGGTTTACGTAGTCGTCTCCTTTTATGATCCCTTATGGGATCAGTCTGCTTTTTACTTCCCATGTCTAAATTCAATTCTGTACTCAATCTCTCACCTAGGGTTTTGAAATTACCTCAGAATTGCTTCTTCAGCCTCCTTCCTTTCACATGTTGCCTCCAAAATTATGCAATGTACAAGCCTGGTCATAGGAAAGTAGCAGTGTCAGAATTGTAAATCATCGTCTTAATACAGAGCTGAAATCTTCGAGATACAGTGAATAGCCAGGAAGAGAAAGAGTAGACCTACTCAAGAGATGGGCACACTAAAACTGAACAGATCTGAAGTATGCAAGGGAACACTGAGTAAAACACAATGGATATGCTTCGTGTCTAGGCTGTTTCAGATATTGTTGGCCTGCATGTCATTTGCACTTTTACAAGCAGCCTATCTGAATTAGTGTTTTAGAAACTCAACACAACCTGGGATTACTATGAATGACCAGCTGCTAAGAATGAGCATAGGACACAGGAAATAATCTTTTTCGGCATTCAAAACCACTTCCTGCATACATTAATCCCTAACATTCACCTATGAGAATCATTCTCTTGCTGTACATTCTCTATGATAAATGGTTATGGTTGTTCATTTACTATTTGAATTGTTCATTAGTCTATTCACATGCACTGATCTTGTCTATTTTACCTACTTGAAAAATTCTATCCTTCTCCATTTCAATCCAAAACATAGTAATACATTAAAAGAAAAACACTAAACATGAATGTTTAATTGAACTGAAAAAATTTCTTGATGTAAAATATTAAATAACTCATGAGTCCAAAAATCACTTGACTTACAGCTTGAAACATACAGAAATATTTTATGATCATAAATGAATTAATCTTAGTTCTTCCCAAACACTTGATAACTAAAGTCCAAGTGAAGCAAAATCAGATGAAGCAAAATGGTGGCTTTCAGAGTGAAAAGAGACAAATGTCCTTCCTTTATATTATTAAAATACTATTTGCATGAAACATATGACCTATAATGAGATGGTATTTAATTAGAAAAGCTGTGTGCTTTCTAATGCTTACTTAGTCTAGTTACTATGTTTTAAAATAGAATTTTACTATCAAGATATTTGCTTAAGTACCATCTTTACAATCTGTTGTCTGCAAATAATTTCTTTAACTAATTGGTGGCCTTTTATTCTGTGAGGTATTTAACATTTAAGTCTTATCTACTTGCTTTTAATGTGCTCCAATGCTATGACTGCCTAATACTTCTGAACTAGGACAATGGCATCCTCCTTGGAAAGACCAAGCTACCATTAGAAATGGGTCATGAAACAAATGTCATTAACTTATTTTAAAAAGGGCAGAGCCCAGGAAAGCATTACTGACAAACCTACTTCCTTGTGTCCATTTGTCTTTATGAAATATCACATTTAATACCTACCGCCACGCATGAGATGGCATTCTGAAACATCTATAAAAACCTCAAAACCACTCTAAATTAAATTTACTTTCAGGTATTTACTTTGAAAAAACAACCTAATTCTTTTATGAAAGATTAAATAGCAAACTAAGTATTAATAATTCCCACTAATAAAAATCATGATTCCAGAGTTACTACCTTGAAAATATCCACGGGCTCTTAAAAAAGGAAAATTCAATAAATAGAGGCAATGATGGAAAACAGGAAGATCAACGTAGGTTCTTTTACTTTTTCCTTGATGTTGGTTGCAAAAAGACAAATTGAGACAGGTATCTGCATATTCTCCACATACTAAATGAGAAGTTTATTAAAAAATAATGTTAAAATAATCACAAAAGTGATAGAGAATGATATTTATATCTCCATGCAGACAGACTTCCTGTACTAACTTTTCACATTTTATTTTAGAATGAGCTTCTGCCTTCAGCATTCAAACAGAAATTTCTTAAAATAAGGAAAGATAATCTATGTTCTGTAAATCTCCTTCTTGGAAGGAAAGCTTGGTAGAGTCAATCTTTATACCTGTTTTCCTCCACGGTATTCATAATATAAAAATTTTATGAATTCTCTCCCCTTTGTGTGTCATTACAGTTGACTTCTTGTGAGAGAAGTGTCCAGTCAGACAAAACACTTTGGAACTTTCAGGACAGGTCAGGACAGGTAGGAGAAAGGTTATATGGAGTAAAGGTCTGTGTTCCTGCACCACAGTAGACCCCAGGAGAGGAAGTCAAGTGTTGGCAGCTTTGGTTATCTCATCAAAACAAATTCTGTTTTGTTTTATTTTACTTATAACAAAGTCTCATTATCTCAGATACATCTATAAACAAATAATAAAAATTCAAATACTCAATTTTTAGGACTACATTCAAGACAATCTGTTGTCATCTAAAGCAGAAATAATGCTATTTAATAGGCAAAGTAAAACCCATAATTGTATCAGTGAGAAAAACCCTGGGGTTTTGCCTTTTAGTTTTGCCATAATTTATTTTTTTTAATTTATTTAATTGATTTTTACTGAAGGATAATTGCTTTACAGAATTTTGTTGTTTTCTGTCAAACCTCAACATGAATCTTACAGGGCAACAATGGAGAAACAGACATAGTTTATTTGTGATGCTTTCCAGGCGGTACTAGCAATAAAGAACCCACCTACCAATTCAGGAGAGGTAAAAAGTGAAGGTTCAATCTATGGGTCAGGATGATGCCCTGGAGGAGGAAACGGCAACTCACTCTAGTATTCTTGCCTGGAGAATCCCATGGAGAGAGGAGCTTGGCGGTTTACAGTCCATGGGGTCACAAAGAGTCAGACACAATTGAAGGGACTTAACGCGCACACACATATTCTTGATTCTAACCTGTTCTTTATTTCCTTCCTCCATCCTCCCTTTTTTGCTCTCTTTCTTCCTTTCTTCTTCTGCCTATTATACCATTTTATTTTCATTTTTTTTACCTCTTTTCTTTGTTATTTAGGAATACATAGTCTTGTATTACAAAATTCTTATTCCCCAGTCACAACAGGTATTAGATATTCCATAGCAGATCATCTCAGAGCAAGCAAGAGACTCCACATACTCGCTTATAATCACTCCATGAACAGATCTCAATGTCTGCTTCTCAAAGCTGCTCGACCAAGGCCATCTCGTTCCTACCAGTGGCTACCTTCTCAAGTCAGCGGTCTAACACAAACTGCAATCCCGTTTTTGTGATGCTCTCAGGTCCTGGATCTGAATTCATTTGTGTCTCCCTTGGTCAATGCTAAATTCTTTCCTATCTCTACTGTGACTGACTCTTCATTTGGTTTCATTGTAGGGTTGACTCCTGTCATTCAGCACTATGTAAATTGTATTAGAAAATGTCTAACTTCTTTGATTTATATTTTCTTGTTATATGTTTTCCACCCTCTCATTTTCAATCTTTCTGAGTATGTTTGCTTCCAGTTTGTCTCTCCAGCAGACAACATATTTCTTCATCCAATTAGGGAGTCTTGGTCTTTTAATTAGTTAGTTTACACTGAGCACTAATTGGTGTAATTACTATGAAATTAGATCTTATTTCTGGCATCCTTATTCACAATTTCAATTTAAATGTAAATTATAATTGTTGTTAAATTAAGACCTATCTCTGCCATCTAATATTTTTATTTATTCTTCTCTTTTTATAATTTCCCTGCTCCTTTCCTACTTTCAATAGATTTTTCTCCTTCTGCTTCAAAAGTTACACTCTATTATTTTAATTGTTGTCTTTATCAAAAGACTCAGTCTTTTGTCCTTATTGATGTCCTAAATGTGTAAATATATCTCCTTTCTAACATTAAAAACTTGATTAGTTCTAATATTTCCTTTGTCTTGTCTCTCACTATTATGCTATAATATTAAGTAGAATTTTAGTTTTGAATTACTGTCAATATACTTTTTTGCAATCTAATTTTTATTTTTATAAGTGTAACTATAGTTAACTATTTTTTACAAGTTGAGTATTTGTTCATCCTTACTTTCTGTTTCTCTTTCAGCATTTCCTAGTTTTGTTCTTCAAAAGGTGTTTTAAATGAGGGCAATTTCATAGTAAATGTTTTTGGAGGCCTTTTATGTGTAAGAATAATTTTATTAAATGGTTATCTTTGTATACCAACTTCTTTAGCTATACTATTTTAGATTCATTGTTCTTATGCTTGAATAATTTTAAAATAACATTACATTGTCTTACTCTCACTTTGCTATTGAGAAGTCTATTGCTATCCTCATTCCTTCTCTCTTCCCTAGTTAGCTCTAAGTCCTTTCTATTTGAAGTCTTTAAACTTTCTTTGATTTTGAAAAGTGTCTATTAATTCTTCATGTTTTCTTTTTTCATTTTTCTCTCCTCCTGGGCTCTTTCAAAATTTATTTACTCTATTTTTATGTCTTTTATCTTTTGTATTTTCTATCTCTTCATTATTCACTGTTCTCCTTTATAAATTTTATTAATTGATCTTTAAGCTCACTTATTTGTTCTTCAGTTGTACCCATTAAGATTCCTAGAATCCTCTTGATTTTAATATTCAGTGAAATATTTTTGAATAAGACCAGTAGAGCTAGTTTCATAATAACGTCAGGAATCCAAATCATGGAACTTGTTTGGTATACAGTATTTATTTTCTAAGTGTTACTATGTTTCATATTAAATGGCTCTTGTTGAAAGCAACTATAGAAATTACAGCATGTAGAAGCATGAGATAAGTTCTGGATCACACTAATTTTTAAAGAAGAACTAAGGCATATGTTGTCTTTGTCCAGAAATCCTAATTTAAAAGTAAGTAAACCACAAGATAAATAATCCATAAAATAATTTTTGGTTTTGAACCTTCCCTGGTCCCTAATTATGTCTCTCTTGTCTTTTAACTAGCCGTCTGTCTAACTATAATCCTTCAGCCGTACTCTCCAATTGTCGCTGTTGTTTATTCACTAAGTCACGTCAGACTCTTTGCAAAGATCAACTGTAGCCCACCATGTTCCTCTATCCATGGGATTTCCCTGGCAAGAATACTGACGTGGGTTGCCATTTCTTCTCCAGGGGATATTCCCGACCCAGGGATCAAACCCATGTCTCCTGCACTGGCAGGTGGATTCTTTAACAGGGAGCTATTAGGGAAGCCCTGAAAGGGATGTGCAGTGCACTGGCTGGGAATTGAACCCAGGTCTCCCACGTAGTAGGTGAACCACCCAATCTACCACAGAACTACCTAATCTCCAACTAGGTTCCCAAAATAGCCAATATTTTTATTCACTTCCAAGTCTTTGTCTATTCTTCCTCAGTATGGGATACTCCCCTCCTCTCAACATTATTTCCATTTTTGCCAATCCTCTGCTTATTCTAAAGGGAATTTCTGGTGCTTTTTATGTGACCTCCTCCAGGAAGCCTGCTATCATTCATCTTTCCCAGCTAGGTTTCACAGTCAGGTCTGCTTGTATGTTACCATCATACTCTGTGCTTTGATTTCTTAAAATAAATTCTACTTGACTTTTCTTTCACCATAATATAGGGTCTTTGTACTTAGGGACTCTGTGTTTTGTACACTTTTACACCCAAACTTAGGCCCAAATAGTTATTGGGCAATTACTGAAAAATAATAAGAATTCTTTGGGTTTTACTAGAAGTATGCTCTGAAATGCACTTGAATTTAATGACCAAGTGCTTGGATTCCAGGGTCCAATCTTGGTTCAAACTGTCCCTCCACTGATTACTACTTGCATAACTCTATACTTACGTCATTTAGCCTCACTCAACTTACCAAGTCTGTGTTTTCTCAAGAACAAAATGAGGCTAACAGTGGTTGTGCTGTGTGTGCTTAGTCGCTGAGTCGTGTCTGACTCTTTGTGAGCCCATGGACTGTAGCCCACCAGACTACTTTGTCCATGGGGATTCTTTCCAGACAAGAATACTGGAGTGGGTTGCCATGCCCTCCTCCAGGGATCGAACCCAAGTCTCCCACAATGCAGGCAGATTCTTTACTGACTGAGCCCCAGGGAAGCCCTGGTGGGTTCCCTGGTTATGTTAACAGTAGTTGACATAAGCAAATTATAAGGATTACAAAGCTAATTCATGTAAAGGGTTTAGCATTTCTAGTTAATACCTAGTAAGCTATCAATAAAGGTTAAATTATCATTTGATCAACTCAAGATTCCCTTCATGAATAAAAGGCTAAATGAATTAGATTATCCATTGGTATTCTCAAAGTCCCTTCCCATCTTTTCAGTAACAACTTCTCTGTGTCTTTATGTGATACTAGACTCCTTACCCAGAGAAGAAATCTGATGAAGAGATTTACATAAAGACATAAATAAGAATGATTCAGTGAATTACCTTAGTTTAGTCAATGCTAATCCAAAGGGGGGAGAAATGTGTAATGCTGAAATTTCAGGCACCAATATCAAAAAGCTACTGGAAACAATTTGGGGCAAGATGGCCTTTTGGGACAAATAATAGAAATCTTACTATGTAAGGATTCTGCTTATTTATTCACTCAACGGAAAATATATAATGAATTCTTACTGTGTGAAATATCCTACCTAGGGGTGTAGGAATATAAAGATTTATCTTACTCAGTTTTTTCCTCAAGTATGCTTTTAACCTAATGAAGTAGTTAATAACATCTTATATTGATAATGCTTTAACATACATTATCTCACTTAGCTATAACAACTATCTTGTGATAAAGGCTTGGATGCTTATTGCAATGTCCCTGTTTGGATAAGTTACTGGGTTTTCTTAAGGTCACACAGTTAGAAAGAGGTAGCATTTGGATTCAGACATAGTTCTCCTGAATATAAAATTTTTTTCTCTATATCATAAAGCTTATACAAACAATTTAAATAAACTTAAATAAAAATGATATCGTAAGTATCATAAAGTATTCAAGACATTAAGAGGAGGGAAAAATTAAAATTTGCAATTCACTGCAATTTCATAATGAGAGGTATTACTCTGTATATAGACAACTGAAAAAATGGATTGGATTCTGATGGTAGAGATGGTAGAAGAGGACATTCCAGATGGAAGAAAAGGCAGGGAGTAGACAGCAGATGTGAGAAAGAGCAGATCATATGATGCAAACATCGAAAATCCTGACTGAAATTTGGGATATATGAAGGAAGAGACTTGACAATATTTAAAAGACAGATTGGGATCCAGTTATAGAGAATTGAAAGTCTGCACTTCTCTCCATAAGCCAGTAGTTTTCAGCCCTGGCTGAGTATCATAATCAATTTTCTGAAATGCCATGCCCTGGCACTCACCCAGAGATCCTATTTACTGCCTCTTAGGGACATGGCCATCTGCATACTCTAAGTAGCCCCTATTGATTCGCTCTGTAGGCACAGTGGAAAACCAGGGTCATCGTGACTGGTGTGTGGTCTGCTCCATGTGTGATCTGTGGACCGTGCCAGTCTATAAACTGTTACCACCCTTGACGAGAAATTGAGAATACGTGCACAAAAATTGTACAGAAATTAAATGATGTAATTTTATATCTGTTAAAACATATAACTTAGGAAGTGGCACTGTATTTTGTATGCCATTTTATAAAATCTTATGTGATTCATTTTATTGTATTTTACAAAGGTGTTCATCCTTGTGAGATGGAAATCAAAAGCAAAAATAAAACTGGGCTTTCAGTACAGATAATTAAGAAGTATTCTCTAAGCCACAGTAGCTTCTATGAATATGAAACAATGTTATACTCGGGTTCTGTTCTAACACTGATAAGGCTCTGGCACATCAGCTAGATGAGAACAGAACCCAGGTAGAAGCCCACATGTTGGGACGTGCTCGGATATAAGTACATCAATGGTAAAAGAAAGAAAGGTTAAATGAATCAGAAAAATACACAAAGTAAAAATTGTCCATACATCGAATTTAGAATAAAAGAAAAGATAAAATCTAAAATTAAGTGCTATTGCTAAGAGATATGTGAACATCAGTAAGAAAATGTAGAGAGAAGTGGGAAGTGAGTAGGGGTGGAGATAAAGATTTTTAGCTTTAGGTAAATTGAGTTTAAAAAAAACATGTTGGAAATAAATTAAATGGATATCTCCCCAAGGCCACTGAAAATATGGGATGAGGACTTGTTAGAGACATTCAAGCACTCAGTCGTGTCCTACTCTTCTCAACCCCATGGACTGCAGCATGCCAGGCTTCCCTGTCCATCACCAGCTCCCAGGGCTTGCTCAAATTCATGTCCATCAAGTCGATGATGCCATCCAACCACCTCATCCTCTGAGAGATGACAGTTGGGAATAATAATCATGGGTGATACTCAGAATATATAACCACCAGCGGAGCAGCACACTAACAAGCCTGAACGCACCGTGGCCGGAGACACGCAGCACTGCCTGGCGACAGCCCGCCAGCTGCCTGTGGGCTCCAGACGCAGGTGAGACAGCCACGGGTGGGGGTGCACAGGCAGTAGGATCGCTGAGTGAGAAATGACCAAAGGAAAAAAAGAATCTGATGAAAAACTGTTCCAGATCATCCATACTTTGTAGGTGTGAAGTGAAGGTGGGACAGACGGTATTAAAAATACAGGACTGTGTTATGAAATTAATTTTCTCCTAAAGTCAGGAAGAGGAGAAATTTTAAGAGGAAAGAAAAAGACTGTAAATAGTCATGAATTTCACAGAGAAATTGAGAAGAATGAGAAGCAAGATAAAGCATATGGATTTAGTGAACAGGAATAAACAGGAAAACTTGAAGAAATCAGGTTTGATATTATAGGGAAAATTTAAGATATACAACAATAAATAACAATATTTTGTATTAATGATACAGAGCCAGAAAATATAAATTCTTCTTTAATAAACGGTCTCAGAAGACTAAAGGGAAATAACAAGGTTATAGTTTAAGAAGGTGAGACGAAACAAAGGCCATCAATATTTGAAGAGTGAATGAATGAGAATTTTCCAGATTTGATGAAATACCTCAATTCACAGATACTAAATCCCAAGAAATCTTAAACAAGTAATCTCAAAATATTTTAACAAAATTCCCCATATCAAATACATGGAAATCTTAAAACTGTTGGACCTCAAATATGTGGACATCTTAAAAGCTGGCAAAGATAAGACCACAAGAAAATGTGCTGCATAAACCAAAAAGATTTCTTGGTAGAAACAATGGAAGCAGGAAAATAGTGGAATCATAATTTCAAAGTGCTAAAAGAAAACTCAGAAATTCATACCCAGCAAAAATCTTTCAATGGAAATGGAGGCAAGCTAAAGACATTTTCAGATAAACAACTGAAACAGCATGCCTCTGAAGAAAATTTTCCTGACTGAAGGAAAATGATTTGAGCTGGAAAGCTATAGATACAGAAAGGAACCAAAAACAGCAAGACTAGTAAATACATAGAAATTTAAAGTAAATATCAACTGTACAAAATTTTAATTATGCTTTGTGAAGTTTAAAATATAAAGAGACAAATAAAAGTAAATGACAGCAATGTGCAAATCATAAAGGGGTAAAGGTGTATTTTACAGAACTTGAAAAAGGGAGAAAGTGGAAGAGGTTAGACCCTCTTGATGTTCTAGAAAGACTGTCATTACTACAGGATGAGGAGCAGGTAAAGCTGTTAGGAAATTAATGCCTCAAAGAAGTAGGAAGTATTAGTGTCACTTTGAAAGTGAAGAGATGAGCTGCTGTTATTAAAAGAAGTGTTATGAAGAAGATACATACGCTGACACTCAAGAGTGGTCAAGGGGGATGGGTTTACAGATATTGTCTTAACCTATGTGATGTAATTCTGGCTCCTGCTAAGCCTTTATTATCTTCTCCACTTTACCAGTGAGGAAATTGTCTATAGGGTACCACCACAGACAGAGTAAGTGGCAAAGTAGGAACTGGTGAGTCCAGGCACCACCACCTCCCCTAGAAGAAAGGTGTACTGGGGCTGGGGAGTATCTGTGTTTGCCATTCTATGTCAGGAGGCTCAGAGTTCCAGGTGTAGCTGCCCTTGTTTCTGCAAGGTTGCAGGGAAAGTAATGCCACATGTATGAGGACAGGACTCTTTCAAGGTTTCAGTAAGTTATGAGAAAGTCTCATTTTCTGTAACCCATTAATTGTCTTGATCAATCACTTTCCTCCAGGATGAAATTCACTTCTGTCAACTGCTCCTCTATAGACTGCATTGCTAATTTTTCTCCCTCATCTGATTTCACAAGTGTCCATAATCATACTCGCTCCTCTCCACTGTCATTTTCTCTTACAATGTTAAATAGCTCTGGTGTTTTATGTTATAGTCACCTGCTTCACATTCATCCCCTTTTTGCCCATCTTCTCTTTTTTCTTTTCCCAAGCAGATAAACCTTTGCTGCTTTTTGTAAGAACTGATAACTAACGATAAGTCTAGGGTGTCACTTTACAACATCTACAAGTTTCTAAAAATTTACTAGAAATTCTGCTTCTTGCTGTTCAGCTGCTAAGTCATGTCCAACTCTTAATGACCCCATGGACTGCAGCACGTCAGGCTCTTCTGTCCTCCACTGTCTCCAGTTTGCTCAAATTCATGTCCATTGAGTCGGTGATGCTATTTAACTATCTCATCCTCTGCCAACAATTAAATGACACTTCACTGCCTAGCAAAGTAGGGGCTCCTGGTGCCCGAGCTCAGCCTGGCAGACAGAGGCAGGATTTTGAACGACCACTGCCAGCCTCTCTCTCTGATGGACATAGCTCCCTCAATATACCAAAAACATCACTGCATCATCATCCAAATTATAAACCATTTCTTACAACAGCAGACCATCAACTTTTTTTTCCACACTGTTTTTTCATAAGAAAGGAAGAAAAAAATCATATATTCATACAACAGGTGAGACACAGAATATAGCCACAAAAATATGTCCTGAATGTAAGGTTCAGAAAATATGGTTAATCAGCCAGTGTTTTAATTACCCTGAGGTTGGACCTTCAAACCAAAAACTCATAATCTAATTAAAGAAGTCCATCATATAGACAGAGTATAAAGCAACATGCAATTAACATTTCCTAAAAATGAAACCAATGCAAGAATATTTTGATTTATTCTAATTATAGTGTTAATTCTGTACCTAATGCAGCAATGGTTGTGCATTAAGAAAAAAAGTCCCTGAAAGGTCTTTCTTCAAACTATAATAAGCTTATATTTCTCCCACTGTAGCTACTTGTAATGTACATAAAAGAATTACAAAGAATTCTCAATCTGTGGATATTACAAAATATAGATGACAGAAACCTGGCCGTGAATGCTCCCATAAGAACAGTTTGCTACAATCATACTACAAAGAGTCTTAAGGATAGCACTGATCAATCTGCTTCATTCATCTCCATATACTCAAAAGAATGTCTCAGAAAGGGCTAAGAGCCAATATACCTGAATTCTTAAATACAGACTTGCACATGGTACTCTGTATTGCTCCTACTACAGTGCAATGAACCCACTAAACCTTCAGAAAGCACTGCTCCCAGCATGGTGGCAGGTACTTTCTCTAATAGAACACACTATGGTATACAACTGATCATAGGGAAAGCTGATGAACTGCATGTGACTCATGGTATTTAAAGGTTTCAAAAGCAAAGACACTATATTCCAAAGTGTTATATTAAACATGAATGAAGTAGAAGGGAACTTGAGGAATCTCCTAGTCCCATTATTTTACAGATCAGGAATCTAACACCCAGAGAGGTAAATAGTTCTGCCTATTTGAACACCAAGTTCTGTGAAAGTTCAGTGAGGTTCAGTCACTCAGTCACATTCGACTCTTTGCGACCCCGTGGACTGCAGCACGCCAGGCCTCCCTGTCCATCACCAACACCCAGAGTTTACTCACACTCATGTCTATTGAGTCAGTGATGCCATCCAACCATCTCATCCTCTGTCGTTCCCTTCCCCTGCCTTCAATCTTTCCCAGCATCAGGGTTTTTTCAAATGAGTCAGTTTTTCACATCAGGTAGCCAAAATGTTGGAGTTTCAGCTTCAGCATCAGTCCTTCCAATGAATATTCAGCACTGATTTCCTTTACAATGGACTGGTTGGATCTCCATGCTATCCAAAGGACTCTCTGGAGTCTTCTCTAACACCACAGTTCAAAAGTATCAATTCTCTGGCACTCAGCTTTCTTTATAGTCCAACTCTCACATTCATACATGACAACTGGAAAAACCATAGCCTTGACTAGACGGACCTTTTTCGGCAAAGTAATGTCTCTGCTTTTTAATATGCTGTCTAGGTTGGTCATAACTTTTTTTCCAAGGAGTAAGCGTCTTTTAATTTCATGGTTGCAGTCACCATCTGCAGTGATACTGGAGTCCCCCAAAATAGTCTGTCACTGTTTCCAATGTTTCCCCATCTATTTGCCATGAAGTGATGGGACCAGATGCCATGATCTCGGTTTTCTGAATGTTGAGTTTTAAGCTAACTTTTTCACTCTCCTCTTTCACTTTCATCAAGAGGCTCTTTAGTTCTTCTTTGCTTTCTGCCATAAGGGTGCTGTCATCTGCATATCTGAGGTTATTGATATTTCTCCCAGCAGTCTTGATTCCAGCTTGTGCTTCATCCAGTCCAGGATTTCTCATGGTGTACTCTCCATATAAGTAAGCAGGGTGACAATTTATAGCCTTGACATACTCCTTCCCCCAATCTGGAACCAGTATGCTGTTCCATGTCCAGTTCTAACTGTTGCTTCTTGACCTGCATAAAGGTTTCTCAGGAGTTCTATGCAAAGTGGGAGCCAAATCAGCTCTACTGACTCCTAGATCTTCGGAGTCAGAAAGATCTGGTTTTAGATCCAACTTTTGCAATAAGCATGTGAACATGCAAGATTATTTCCCTAACTCTTGCTTTCCTCATCTTTAGAACAGAAACAGTATTGTAGATCCAGCAGGATGTGAAAGATTACATGAAATAATGATAAGATACCTTTGATGTGGCTGTTCCTTTAAGCTGCAGAACCGAAGGTGATGGTTTTCCTTCTAAAGATATGTGAGGATTATCTTAAATACCCTCTAGAGAACGTCAAAAAAGAGAAAGACTTCCATATGCATCAGAGGTTAGCAAAACTATCAACACCAATTATTAAAGATCTTTCACCAACATCAAGAGAATTATAAATGAGATCTTTGGAAGTTAAGAGGCTAAGAGGTTCTTCAAAGAAGCCATGTAAGCCTTCTATGATGGATGAGCCCAAGGAGTATCTATACCCTCAAATCAGTCCAGTAAGACATTTTGTATTCCTTTTTTTTCAATCACTCCTAATATTTATTTTGCTGTATCTATCTTATATCTATCTTGCTGTAGCCACACAAGCCATATTTTGTGTCCTTTATTAATTAAAAGGTGGTGTGTCAGGATGGAGAGAAAAGCTAGATGTGTAAAGGAGGAAAAGAGAATAAATATTTTTAAAAAATTTTTGTTGTCTTTTTTTTTTTTTTTTTACTGGAGTATAATTGCATTACAAAGCCCAGGTGGCACAGTGGTAAAGAATCTGCAGGTTTTACCCATGGGTTGAGAAGATCCCCTGGAGTAGGAAATGGCAACCTACTTCATTCAGTATCCTAGCCTGGAAATTCCATGGATAGCAGATCTTGGTGGGTCTATGGGGTCGCAAAAAGTTGGACACAACTGAGCACCATCCATACAATTGCTTTACACTGTTGTGTTAGTTATGTATCACTATACAACATAAACTATGGTTTTGCATGCTGTTAAAATTCTGTAACTTCTATAATTTTGAATAAAAAAAAAAGAGGAGTCTAACAGGGCTATCTTTTCCCATTTCAGAATGGAAATTACAGAAGAAAAAACGCTGAATAAGTATAAAGTTGCAATTACTCTAATAAAATAATTTCTAAACTGAAATTTACAGACTATTTTTATGTTTTGCAAAGTATTGGTAGCACTTTTTCTTTATTTAAGAATGAGTAGAGAATCACAGAATTTGAGGTAACTGACATCCAAGAAGATAGGAAGAATTAGTCCCACAAAACTGCTTTAACAAGAAGTGAACAGGCAACTGACAGATGAATGGATAAAGATGTGGTACATATATACAATAGAATATTATTCAGCCATAAAAAGAACAAGATAATGCCAGTTGCAGCAATGTGGATGGACCTAGAGATTATTCACAGTAAGTGAAGTAAGCAAGATAGATAAAGACATATATGGTATCACTTACATACAAAGAATCTAAAAAAAAATGACAGAAATTAACTTATTTACAAAACAGAAATAGACTCACAGAAAACAAATGTATGGTTACTAAAGATAAAAGGTGGGTGGAGGCATATTAGGAGGTTGAGGTTAACATATACACTCCACTATACATAAAATAGATAATCAACAAAGACCAATTGTATGGCACAGAGAACTCTAATCAAAAAGAATAGATATATGTGAAAAAAAATCTTAAGAGAATACTGAATTATATTGGAAACATAAATTAAAAAAAAAGACGTGACCAGACGTTAAGTTGGTATCTGACTATATCCCATGAGTCTTGCCTCTCCAATATAGCAGCTAGACCACAATAAAGATTATTTTACAAATAGATATTTTTAGTACATTTCCTGTGAGTAAATTCTCACAAATAAGACTGTGGAGGATTTCATGCAGATGCCATAAGTAATCATTTTTTAAATCATGACTGACAATATTTGCTGCTGCTGCTGCTGCTAAGTCGCTTCAGTCGTGTCCAACTCTGTGCAACCCCATAGATGGCAGCCCACCAGGCTCCCCCGTCCTGGGATTCTCCAGGCAAGAACACTGGAGTGGGTTGCCATTTCCTTCTCCAATGCGTGAAAGTGAAGTCACTCAGTCGTGTTTGACTCTTAGCGACCCCATGGACTGCAGCCTACCACGCTCCTCCGTCCATGGGATTTTCCAGGCAAGAGTACTGGAGTGGGTTGCCACTGCCTTTTCCAAAATTTAAATGAATGTAATTTCATATAATAAGTTTTTCATACTTTTGAATTATTTACTTGAAACAGATACCCATAAATGAGGCTTATGAACTTGTGGGTATGCAGTATTTATGCTCTTCACATGTGTTACCAAATTACTCTCTAAAGAGACTTCACCACCTTCATTGCTACCAGCAGTATATGAACATTTCTGTTTTACTAGAATTAGATATTATTAGTTTAAGTGCAAAACTAATACCTATAAAATAATACCTAGCTTTTAAATCCGAATCTCTTTACTACAAAACATTCTCCAATTCAGGTACCATCTATATTTTTATCTCTGCGGAATGGTTTCCCAATGGTGTGTTCTGCTTAAAGGATACTTGGTGTCACATCCAGCTCTCTGGTTGAATTTAGAGCAGCAGGAAGGAAAGGAACATCACAGAGGGTAAAACAGTCGTAAGTATTTGTAGAAATGCCACTCTCCAGGTTCCCTATTCCCCAGGCATTAGCACTTGGTGCTGAGTCAAAAAATAATGGAATTCTTAGAGAGACCTTCTTCTTGGGAAAGGAACTGATTTTCTTGTTTTGTAAAATACGTACTATTAAGGATATAATTGAGATCAAAGATGGAGAAAAATCAAGCCAATTTTCTTTCTTGTATAGTGCTTCTAATAAATTTTAGCAATCTGGGAATAATCAGCTTCTTTTCACAGTAAGTCTAAAATAGGATACTGAATACCTTCTTACCCAAAGTAAAATTTTACGGTTATGCAACACTAGAAGAGAATAAGAAAATTCTTCTGTAGTAATTAGAAATTCTACTTTCTTAAAGATTGTTTTGGGTTTGATTAAAACATAACTTTACATTTTTTTAAAAAGTAAAGATACATATTACTTTTAAACAAGAGGAATCTTTAGAGAAACATTCGTGTATTGAAACACTGCAAATATCAAAAAACATGAGTTTCATAGGAAAATGCAAAAGTGGCAGAGATGATGGATAATGATGGTAACAAAGCAATGGTTAGAAAGATATTTCACAACACCCAAACAGCAAAGGTATTTAGTTGTAGAAATCATGAAGCAGAAAATACATTTTCAACATCAGTGATATTTACCAAACATTTGAATTTTGGATAATATATTTCTACCCAAATAAACCCTGCTATTATATCTATATGACAGCTGCCAAACTATTCTGGAAGGAAATTTGGCTCCTGTGCTTTACAGCAGTTCATCCATTTAGTTTAAAAAGCTGGCAAGCTTCAGAAATATCAGAATTAGGACATATTAATATGCAAAGAGCAGTTCAGAGTGATGGATATTTTCTTCTGCTCAGACTTGCTCACAGTTCTGTAACTTTAAACAAAGACACAAATCATAGAAGCTTTGACTTCAACTGGCATGAAGTTTGGGTTGTAAGATGACAGCTCCTTTAAGGACAGTTTCCATCATTTTTCTCAGGAACATGAGAGAAAGGACAGAGAGCAGAGAAAACACAATTTACTCTCCTTGGTTTCCTTTGGATGCTAAGAACTTTGCCTTTTTCTCTAGTCTTCCTAAGGCTGGTTCTACATTTCTACCTAATCTCTTCAAATCTCACTTTACACTCTGGCCTGCCGTAGTTGTTAGTTTTAGAGATGACTGGTTCTACACAATTATTTGATCAAATCCACCCTCTTGGACACTTGTGCACTGTTGGTGGGGATGAACTGCTACAGTTACTACAAAACAATGTAGAGCTTCCTTCAAGCATTAAAAACTGAGCTACCATATGATCCAGAAATCCCACTTCTGGGTATATATCCAAAGCAAATAAATCCGCTACCTCGAAGAGATACCTGCACTCTCCTGTTCACTGCAGCATTATTCACAATAGTGAAGACTTGCAAACAACCTTAGTGTTCAGCAATAGAAGAATGGCTGAAGAAAACGGAATATTATTCAACCATGAGAAAGCACTCCTGCTACTGCAACAATATGGATAAAACTTGAAGGCACTGTGCTAAGTGAAATGAGTCAGACACAGAAAGGCAAGTACTTTATGATGTCACTTATATGTGAAATTAAACAACACAAGAAATTACAGGTATGAAAAACAAATTGATGGTTACCACAGGTAGGGGTGTTGGGTGGGAGAACTGGTTGAAGGTGGTCAAAAGGTGCAAAATTCCAGCTATAAGATGAATAAGCTTTGAGGATACAATGTACATCATGGTGACTAGAGTTAGCAAAACTGTATTGCTTATTTGAAAGCTGCTAAGAGAATAGATCTTAAAAGTTCTAATTACAAGAAAAAAAATTGTAACAGTGTGGTGATGGATGTTAACTAGCCTTATTACAGCAATCATTTTGCAATATATACATGTACTAAATCACTATTTGTACACCTAAAACAGATACAATGTTATGTCAATTATATTGAAATAAAACTGGGCAAAGGGGAGAATTCATCCTCTTTCCTAAATAAAGCAAACAAACAAACCAGCAAACAAGTAAAACAATTATTTAGCAAACAAAACGAAGAGGAAACTTGTTGACAAAGGTAGGTACCAGTAACATTCAATCTGCATAATATTTGTCAGGAAACATCAGAAAAATTCATTAAATATTCCAGCAATAAGACATAAATACCCTCTATCAGCAGCAGTACTGTTCAACACTATATTGGAAGTTCTGTCAGGTAAAATACAAGATAAATATATAAGTGATACAATAATGAGAAATAAAGAAAAATCTACTTGCAAAAGCCAAGAAAATAAATTGACAAACCAATAAGTGATTTCAGCCAACTCATGATAAAAAATTAAAGCAGACCAAAATCAATAGCATCAGCAATAGCCAATTTGAAAGCATAAGTAAAAAATGCCCAATTACACTGGCTACACACATATTAAAATAGTTAGGAATAAACCTAATGAGAAAAATGTGAGTTCTATATAAAGAAAATCATACAGTTATATTTAAGAACTGTTAGGTAGTTAGAATAGGAAACAGGAGTCCAAAATGGCAGTGGCTAAAAGACAAGGAAGGGGAAAGCTCAGGAAAACAGAACAAAGGAAGGTCAAAGGAAGGTCTGAGGACCACAGTGAGGACTTCAGGTAGAACAAACAACATTCCTGGCCAACCCAATTTACATAGGGCAGGCCAAGGGGGAGGAAAAAACATATAAAAAGAGGAGCCAAAGCTCCCCCCAACACCCCCAGCCCCATGCGCTGGGGCATTCTCTTCATGTCTTTGGGTCGACATGCCCTCACACCTCGAGGATGGATTTTCCTGCTATTATCTAAATAAAATAGATCTGTAACATGGAGCTGTAACACTGCTTTGTCTAAGAGCGTAACAGTCCGTCTGAGACCTGAGAGCTATAACGTGGCCTGTCCAAGACCCGAGAGCTGTGACCTGCCGAGGGCTTCAATGTCCGTCACTCCAAATCTTTGTTGCGACGAGACAGAACCGAGGAACATACACTCGCCTGACAAGGACATAAAGAAAAGTATAAAGAAATGAACCCACATCTCATACCAGGTTAAGAGAGTTCAATGTAACGGAGATGTCTATTACCCATATTTTGATCAATTCAGTTAAAATTTAGCATGTTTTCCAAGAAACTCATCAAATAGATTAAGCTTCATTTGGAAAAATGAGTTTAGAAGGCAAAGATGAAGGAATAACCATATCTATACACCGTATGGTAGGCAAGTTTAAGTTGTTTTTAAGAAAGGACTGGAAGGTAAAGGTAAAAAACTAGCCATTAAAGATTTTTTTAAAAAAACAAATCATAAGCTTACGGTGGTGATTAACACTTAATTACTGTTCTAAGCAAAGATTTGTTACAAGAAAGGGAAAATCAGTGCCACCGAATAGAAAATGCAGAAACAGATCTATGTGTGCAAATTCAAAGGATGATAAGGGTAACCTTCCAAAATAGTAAGGAAAGGATGGGTGGGAAAATTCAGTAAATAGGGTTTACAAACTGGTTATCAACTTGTGGGGTAAAAATTAACTTACAGATTATATATCATATATTCTAAATGTAACAAAACAATAATATTATTAGAAAAAATATACAATGGATCTTTAGACTATAGAAGAGCTTAAAGCAATACACGGGGAAAGCAACAAAGGTAAAGACTATAAAACTTGGGGATGTAAAATATAGGCTTCTGTATAATAAAGTACCAAGAAAAGTACCAGTGTACTTTTGATATTAAAACTCTCCTTCTGTTTAAATCCTCTATTTAGAAACAGAAGACAGAGAAAAAAAATTCTACTACATGAAACATATATAATATCAGATGTCTCATCTAATATTATATGTTGGTTAAAAAAATCGACTCCAGATTTGTTTGATTATCTGAGTTTGTACCCAATTCTGCCAGCTACTGTGACCTTGGGCAGGGTTTCTCAGCTTTCTCATCTCAGTTCCCTCATTTGTAAAATGGAGACAGCCCCAGCAAGTTTGTTATGCAGAAAGAAGTAAATTAGCAAAAGAAACGCAGATGTACAGAACAGACTGTGGACTCGGTGGAAGAGGGCAAGGGTGGGATGACATGGGAGAATGGCATTGAAACATATTAATTATCATATGTGAAATCAATCGCCAGCCCAGGGTTGATGCTCAGGGCTGGTGCACCGAGATGACCCAGGGGGAGAGAATTGAGAGGGAGGAGGGAGGGGGGTTCTGGAGGGGGAGCATATGTATACCCATGGCGGTTTCATGTCAATGTATGGCAAAACCAACAACATAAAGTAAAGAAAATTAAAAAAAAAAAAAAAAGAAGTAAATTAGTTAATCCACATAAAGTGCTTAGAATGGTGTGTGAGCTCATTAGCCACAAGTGTCATTATTACCATAGACAACAAAAAATAATATTCAGAATATTTAAATATGTAAAAAATTTTTTAAATTAATTTTTAAAGTACAAAGAATGTAATTTACAAGTGAATAAAATATAGGGACAAGTAATTCATAGAAGAAATATAAGTGACCAATAAACATTAAAAAAATTCTTCAACTTGATAATACTCTAAGAAAAATCAAATTCAAACTCCAATAAGATAACAATTTGTACCTATCCAATTAAAAAGAAATAATCAACAGAATGATTATAGTGCCAGTGGGGTTACAGAAAAACAGCTCCTCAAATTCAGTGTTGGTAAGTATAAATTTATGCCTACATTTGAAAAAGAAATTTGGGAGAACATTATAAAAGATATATACTATCATTTAACAATTCCATTTCCTAGACTCTGCCCTGGATAAAAACCCTAGTCTTTCAAAAATACATTGTTTATAATTAGGGATATGAGAAAATCTCTAAATGTCCATCAGTATAGCTAGGTGAACAGTGAGTCATGGTTTAATTCAACTGTTTAAAATAATAAGCTCTATCTACATATAATGCCAAAGAATTTTCAAAGCCATCCTATTAAATTGAAAAACAAATGAAGAAAAATACTTATCCCATGTACTTTTTAAAGTCAACAAAACAATATAATATATAATTCATACATACACATGTGTACTATACAAACCATATTTGTAGAAAAGATATATGCTTTACTTGTATATGTAAATCACATGAAGACAATGGTCAGTATGGGGACCGAGCAAAGCAGGGAGTGGGGCTTGCAGGATAATAATTTTATCAAGATTGAATTTTATTTGTGTACTGACTGAATCCTTTACAACAAAGTGCAATCACTTATTTATTGTGAAATTTTTAAATTCAACAAAAGCAATGAGACTTAGCACACAGAAACACTCAAGTAACTGCTGTTACTGTAGATATGAATATAATGATTAATCCTGAAATTATGTGTTAGTCTCTTGCTCTCAAGGCACTAACAGTCTAGTTTCCTTAGAACCAGGATGAATGCCACTCTCAGCTATAAACGCATTACAACTTTTCAAACCAGATTTCTAAAACCAACGTAAAGTGAAAGCTTGCATAACTTTCAAGCGATCAGGAATCCCTGCTGGATTAATTCAAAATCAAAGAGAAGCTTCAGTCCTCCTCTTCAGCAGACGTACCCTAACTAACACAGAGCTTGGTTTTGCAAAAGCCAGCATACTTTCAGATTCAAAGAGCAAGAAGAAAATTCACATTCTGAGGGTTGTGTCGTTTTTGTTTGCTTTATTCGCATTTCATTTTTTACAATTACTCGCATTAATATCCTATGTATGTGCAGCTGACAGAAATGCAATTTATTTCAGAAAGAGAAACATGAATTGCCCCAGGTTTTTAATTTTGATTGTTAAAAATATGATACAGTGAATGCTGACTTGAAACCTCTAAAAACAAGCTCTGCAAAATTCATATCATTTCTAGATAAAATGTTAAATTTTCTACAGCAAGTTTGTGTCAGGGAAGCATCAATTATTTTAGGTCTGCCCTTCAGTTCATATCATAGAAATCTCAGTCTTTTCTTGGTCTGTCCTTCAATTATAGATCTAAGGTCAACAGTTTGGTATATTATACTTAATGTAATGGTTGTATCCAATTTGTCCCTTTCTCATCCAATGATAATTCTTATTAATGTAATTTATGTGGAATAGATGGAGTCGGGCCAATCATAAAGTCCCCTGACTGCAGTTATGAAATTCGCTCAACTTCATAATGATGGAAAGTCATATCTGGAAATTCCGAGGGTAACTTCAACTTAGAAGTTAACTTCTTTGAGTAAATTAGGACTGTCCTTGGCGAATAGTGAAGGACCTCACTAAATAAAATGCATGATTAGATTTACACTGACATAAATGTATTTCCCTATGCCTCAATTTATTCATTTTAAAAATGAGATTGGATTAGATGATTTAATCCTTTCAGTCCAAATAAAGGGGGGGGGGGCGAGAAAACTATGTATATGCTTTCTAACTGGAGCCCATTATCCAGAGTGAAGTAAGCCAGAAGCAAAAACAACAATACAGTATATTAACACATATATATGGAATTTAGAAAGACAGTAATGAGAACCCAACATGGGAGACAACAAAAGGAAC
>ML660774.1:9218137-9319084 GCA_007570785.1 Antilocapra americana
TACCTTTGGGGTCCATCTTACATATAACAGAAAAAAAAAAACTGCAAAAAAAAAAAAAAGAAAAGAAATCATCCCAGAGAAAATTAGGTCAATTTTAAGTAAGAAGTAAAAAAGAAAATAAAATATAGATATATCTCTGGTGAAATTCTAGAACAGATTATCAAAGATGTATGTGGTTCATCAGTACTTGACAAATAAGTTAATAGTAATAATGATCATAATAATTTAGCAAAAGTTACATAAGAAATTTCATCAAGTAACAATTTTTTTTTTCTTTTTTAAAGCAGGGTAACTGGACTAAACAGTGAAAACAATGCTGGAAAGATTACATTCATTCAGGTTGCTATCAAGATATTTGAAGATTTTTTTCATTCGAAGATTGAAAAATGTGGATAGTGAGGTCTTCTTGTGGCTTGGGAGATAAAAAGGACTGATAACTGTTTCATTATCAAGATAAAGTTCATGATCAAGTTGAAGGATTAATTATTTATGAATGGCTTATTATCTGTTTTGAAGGTTTTCCCCACAGTCTTGACTCCATTACTTTTTAAAAAACCAATATCTAAAGATATAAAGAGAATCAAATTTAGACATCATTTAAGTCAAAGAAGCATAGGTAACTGTACATCCAATCACAAAATCTTAATTCCAAATGTTTAACAGGCTAAAGTGACGATTAAAACTATGAGAGGAAATGTTGATAAAGAAAAATCTTGTCTACCAGTAACAATAAATAAATAATAAAAATTCTAGTTATTCAATACCCCACCAGTACTATGAATAAGACACAGTACTTACACATCTAAAACAAGCTTGACATGAACCAGTCACGTGCATGACTTCATCTTCTCCCTCTCCCAAAACAACTGCAGTTTAAACTCGGCTACTAGTGTTCAGGAAAATCTATGTTTCAGTGTTCAGAAATCTATGTTTGGTTCTGGCTGCCCTATTTAAAAGATAGTGGTCACCTTTTTAGTTCTGGCTACCATACTTAAAAACACATCAGAGACAATTTTAGACAAAAGGCAGTTTTAAATATGGTAACTCTACTCAGAACTGTGTCACACGAAGAAATTATAGATGCTTTTAGCTTAAAAATACAAGGTGTGTGCACTTGGGTTTGAATGTACAATTTTTAGAAAGGAAGTAAAGGGAAGTAGCCAGTCCATCCTAAAGGAAATCAGTCCTGAATATTCATTGGAAGGACTGATGCTGAAGCTGAAACTCCAATACTGTGGCCACCTGATGCAAAGAACTGACTCATTTTAAAAGACCCTGATGCTGGGAAAGATTGAAGGCGGGAAGAAAAGGGGACGACAGAGGATGACATGGTTGTATGGCATCACCAACTCAATGGACGTGAGTTTGAGTAAACTCCGGGAGCTGGTGATGGACAGGGAGGCCTGGCATGCTGCACGCCATGGGGTCGCAGAGAGTCAGACATGATTGAGCAACTGAACTGAACTGAAAGGGAAATAAAATGAAAATACTAATATTTGTAGGATTACCTCTTGGAAAACAAATTTGTTTCACATTTAACTCTTCCTTTTTTATTTTTATAAACAGATGTTTAACCAAAAACAATAGAATTATTCTTCACAGCCGTCATTTTTATAATCAGGAAAAGACAGAAGTGGAAAGGAGATATATAAGCTTAGTTAGAAAAAACATCCTAGTTGCACTCGTGTTTCTCCGGGTTTATTTATCTTATGTATTCAATGTCAAGCATATTGGCAGGTAAAGAGCAGATATTCAATAAGTACTGTTTAAATAAATGAATAATGGAAGAATGAATAAGTAATTATGGAGTGAATGACTGGAGAGGTCCCAGACACTAGAGATGTTCCAGTCAAGGCTGGATGACTATTTATCAGGAATCTCTTGAAAGGATTTCTAAAAGAAGATAATGAGACTAGAAGACTTGAAGATGCCTTTTAAATGTCAAATTATTTAGGAGATCAATTATTTCCTATAGTTTTGATCACTATTATCATTTAAGCATTAGAACTTGTTCAAAGATACAAGTTTATTATTAAAGGGAGAGAGAATGATACATAAATGTAAAGTTTAAGATTTCTGGTACAGAAAAGCTTGGTAAAGCATTTTTCCATATGTAAATAAATTATGTCAATTTAACTGGAATGCCCTTCGGAAAGGAAATAAAATGTATAATTTGAATGGCCATGTACAATTTCACTTTTGTCATGAACTACTAAATCCTTTCTGCAGTTTTGACAAAAACATAGCAATTAAATTACATTCTAAAACAATATCTGAATATTTCATTTGGGATCCTAACTTACCCATGTAGCTTTAATGCATTTTACATTGAAATTAAGTATTGTTTCCATAGATTAGTGACTCCTGTGAATAAGCAGCTACTTATGTTTCATGCTTAAGTTTTTTATTATAAATATTTTATAATACAACTCAAATGTTATGTTCTATATAGACAGAAACTTTTTTCTCTTATTTTTTAACAGAGAATTTTTTGTTAAAGTATTTAAAATAAAACGTATTACAGACAGTGTTAGAAAAATAAGGATGGTGTACATAGATAAACAAAGGCATTAACCATATCCCATAGGATATTGAAATGATCTATCTTTAAAAAAAAATTATTGAAATGTTGCAAGGTTTTAGATATACAAAGAATAATAATTTTAAACTAATAATAAAACATTAAGTAATATGAAGAGTTTTAGAAGAATATAATTATGTAAAAAAGCCTGTAATGAAACACATAAATTTTAATGGTGTTTGTCTTTTGCTAGTGGGACTTTGGGTGATTTTCCCCCCATTCTTTTGACATTTTTATAATCAGCATACACTATTTTCAAAAAAGTTTTCATAAAATAAGAGTAAACTAACACATGATACATATTTCAAAAGCAAAATATTTACGGTAATTTAAAAATTATTATTTAACTTGAATGTCTTTATGTCACCCAAATGAAAAGTTCTCCTATAACACATCTTAAGGGTACCTGGGGCAAAGCCCTTGCTACAGCACTAGGAAAGGAACTATTTCACTGAACTGAATACTCCTGTTAGGCAGTTAGAGTATGGAAAATGGGCACCCAAAATGCTGGTCAGAAGAAGTGGCAGGTAAACCAAGGACATGAGTGAAGACTCCTGGCAGGAAAATGAGTCGGCACACTCCCTTCCCTCATTAGTCTCGGGCTCATGCCTTATTTGCATAGGGTACAAACAATCAAGCCCCAGACTGCCCAGGGGAGGGAACAAAGGATTTAAACAGGAAGTCAAAAAGGGGGCAGGACCACTCCTGCAGGAGTCCATCTACTTTCACATTTCCAGAGCGTACAGCTGAATAAATCTTGCCTGCTTGGGCGATCCTGGTCTGTCCTTTCAATTCTTTGCTACGATGAGACAAGATCCAAAGGAGAGAAGAACCAACCTAATACTCCAAATAAACAAAGTCACTTTTTTAAGTAGTGCAATAGTTGGAAAATTAGACCAACTTATAAAATTTAATTTTTTCCTGAATCATTTTCAGCTCCTTTCTTGCTTTCATGATGTGATCAATATTTTTTAACCTTCTCTAAACGGCTCGGAGGTATTTTGTGACTATCAGGGATTTAACAGTGGAGCACTCAGTGCCTGCCAAGGTGCAGAAGGGCACTGGTGACAATGAAAGTTTTAGCTTTTGAGTTACAGTGTTTAGTCCTCACACAATTTCTGCACTAGACATTAATACTTATTAGACATTAATACTTCTTACTATACATTAGTGCTGTTATTATATCTTTCTTTACCTTTTAATCTTCTTCCCTTGACTTCCCCTAGTTTATGGCTTCAAATACCACATGGTATAAAAATAAATCAATATTGCTTATGGTTATGTTTAATAAACAATCTCTTAAATCTATTCATCAACAAATATGTTCCATGGCCAGGCATACAGCAAAGCAATTGAAGAGCTGGGAGCTGGGAGCAGGGTGCGCTTGAGAGGGTCCAAGTGGCCAAATCAAAGTGAAGACAGACTGGTAGTGTAGTAGAACATGATCAGAGATGAAGTAAAAACCCAAGTTATGCAGTGCACTACGGCAACATACAGATTTTGGGTTTAACTCTGGGTGGGGAGCTGCTGAGTGGTGGTAGAACAGGAAGTCAATATGTTCGACTTCAAGTTTTTAAATATTCAGTCCACTACAAAATTAGGGTGGTTCTAACATTCAAAATATACTTAAAATCTATTCACTTTACATCTCTAATGCCATCACCCATATGTGAACCATACCCCCTTTTGCAGGAACTATTTTAGTTGCTATTTAATGTAAAGCATTCTTTCTTTACAATCTTGGCCCTAATCATGAAGTGTTAAGAGAAAAAGAGAAAACAAAGATGACTCTAAAGTTTCAGTGTAACAACTGCAAGAATGGTATGGCCACTGAGACACAGAGCTCCTAAGAAGGTTAATTTGGTAAGGCCAAAGGTCAATATAATTTTGAAAAATAAAAACATGGTTAGAGAACTTACACTTACTGAATTCAACACTTTTGTAAAGCACTTCTAATCAAGAACATGTAATACTGAAAGAAGTATAGAAATAAAGATTAATAAAATAATCTTGAAAGCCCAGAAATAAACTCTTACATGTTATAAATAAATAAACTCTTAAATGTTAGGTAGTTAACAAAAAGATGATCTTTGCAATGAAAAGCTTTGGAACAACTGGATAACACCAGATGAAAAGAGGAATTTAGACACTTTACTCACACAATACTCAAACACTAACTGAAAATGGAGCACAGACCTAAACATAAAAGCTAAGATTATAACATTTCTAGAAGAAAGCACATAAGAAATTTCTTATGAACTTGAGTTTAGCAAACAGTTCTTAGATGTAACTCTAAAAACAGAATCCATAAAAGGAAAAAAAAAAGATAAATTGATCTTTGTTAAAATTAAAAATATTTATGCTTTCAAAATTCACCTTCAGGAAGTGAAGACAAGCTACATACAGGAAGAAAAAGTTTGCAAATCACACATACCTGATAAAGGACTGGTTTCCAGGATATATAAAAGGCTCTTATAAATCTATAAAAAGAAGATAAATAACTTAGCTAAAACTGAGTACACAATTACAAGGCATTCACTAAATAAAGCATGTTTATATATAAACATATAAAAAGATGCTTCCTTATAATGTCATTAGTCAAACAGGAAGTTCAAATTAAAGCTACAATGAAAAATTACTTCACATCTATTAGAATGACAATGATCAAAAAGCAAGAGATAACAATATAATCTATATCATATGAACCAGCTCTTCTACTCTTAGGAATTTACCCCAAGAAATTAAACAAGCAGCCACACAAAAACTTATATGGAAATACTCATACTAGCAAGAAATGGCAAACATAGAGACAGGAGGCAGATTAGGTTAGTGTTTCTCTAGGGCTGGAGTAAGGGTGAGCATTAACTGAAAATGGGCACAGACTACCCTTCTAAAATGAAAGAAAAGTTCTAAAGCTGATTATAGTAACTGCTGCATAAGCCTATAAATTTATAAAATTTGTTTAATTGTACATTAAACTCCAGAGGAGTTTATGAGATGAAATTATAGCTCAATAATATTGTTTAACTTGTATGCAAATACAACAAATTGATTACTGATAAAAGAATAAAAGCAATTCAATAGAAGAAAAATAGTCTTCCAACAAATGGTGCTGGAATAACTGAATAATCACATGAAAAAAAAACAAATCTAGACACTCATCTTGTACTTTTCACAAGTAACTCAAAAATGGGCATTCAATTCAAATGTAACACAAGACACTATAAAACTTCTAGAAGAAAACGTAAGAGAACAATCTACATGACTCAAGAGCATAAAAAATAAACAAGGAGAAAAATAAATATCAGGAGAAAGGATTTGCCAAAGACATATCTGATAAAGGACTGTAATCCAAAATATACAAAGAATTCTCAAAATTTAAGAATAAGAAAACAAAAGATTGGATTAAAAACAAGGTTAAAGATCTTAGCAGACGCGTCACCAAAATATACAGACAGCAAATAAGTATATAAAAAGAGGCTCCACGTGGTATGTCAACAGGGAAATGCAAACTGAGACAACAAAGAGACTTCATTATACACCTATGAGAATGGTCCAAATTCAGAAGGTGGACCAAAGGTTGGCAAGGATGTGGAGCGACAGGAACTGTCACTTATCCTGGGGGGAATACAACTGGTACGACCACTCTGGAAGACAGTCTGGTTGCTTCTTACAAAGCTAAGCATATTCTTAGCGTAACAGCCAAGGATCACGCTCCTTGGAATTTACCCAAAAGAACTGAAAAGTTATGTCTACGTTAAAACCTGTGGATGGATGTTTACAGCAGCTTTAGTCAAAACTGTCAGAACTTGGGAACAGCCAAGAAGTCCTTCAGCAGGTAATGTGTGTGTGTGCACGCACGTGCTCAGTCGTGTTTACCTCTCAGAGTCCCTGTAACACTGTAGCCCACCACGCTCCTCTGTCCATGCGATTTCCCAACAAGATGACCGAAGTGGCTTGCCATTTGTAGGCAAGTGGATAAATGAGTTGCAGTATACTCAAACTATAGAATATTACTCAGTGCTAAAAGGGAATGAAATACTGAGCCAGGAGAAGATATGAGTAACCTTAAATGCATATTCCTAAGTGGAAAAGCCAACTGAGTTGCAGTGAGGTAGATGAACCCAGAGTTCATATTGAGTGCAGTCAGAAAGAGAAAGCAAATGCCGTATGTTAATGTAAAAAACGGCGCTGATAAACCTATTTCCAAGGCAGGAATAGGGGTGCAGATGCAGAGAACTGACTCGTGGGCATAGCAGGGGAAGCAGACGGTGGGACAAACTGGAGGAGCAGCGCTGACACACACACACTACCGTGTGTGACAGACGGCTGGTGGGACCTGCTGGGTGACACAGGGAGCTCAGCTCGGAGTTCTGCGTGACCCCGAAGGGTGGGAGGCTCAAGAGGGATGAGATGAGTGTGAACATACAGCCAATTCCTCTCGATATACAGCAGAAAACAAACGCTACATTGTAAAGCAATTATCCTCCAATTAAAAAATTTAAAAAGCCCATCTGAAAGGTTATATATTGTATGATCCTAACTATATGACATCCTGCAAAAGCAAAACTGCGGAGACAGTAAAAAGATCAGTGGTTGCCAGGGCTTAAAGGGGATGGAGAGATGAACAGGTGGAACACAGAGGGTTTTCAGGGCAGTAAAAGCGCTGTGTATGATACTATAATGCGGAATACATGTCACTACACATTTGTCCACCTCCAGAGAATGTACAGCACCAAGAGTGAATCCTAATGTAAACTGTGAGCTTCAGATGATAAGGACGTGTCAGTGCAGGTTTATCAGTTGTAACAAACGTCCCACTCAGGAAGGGGTACTGATAACGGGGGAGTCTATGTGGGCGTGGGGGCAGGGAGGGTATGTGAAATCCCTATATCTTGCTGTGAACCTAAAATTACTCTAGAAAAGAAGTTCATTTTTTTTAAACTTATGTTACCTTGACCTTAGCAAGATTTCAGATACAACACCGATAGCATAATCAACTGAAAAAAAAATCGTTAAGTTGAATCTTATTAAAAGTTACAACTTCTGCTCTGCAAAAGACATTATCAGGAGAGTGAAAAGACAAGTCAGAGATCAGGAGTAAACACATGCCAAACAGATATCAGATAAAGGACACGTATCCAAACTCTGCAAAGAACTCCTACAACTCAACAATAAGAAAAAAACAATTTTTAAAACAGACAAAATATCTGAAGAGTCTTCAAAAAGATGGCAAATAAAGATACAAAAAGATGCTCAATATCTTGTCATTACGAAATCAAAATTTAGAACAACAATATGATACCATTACAGATCTATTAGGATGGCTAAAATCTAAAAGCAACTCACATTACCAAACGATCATGAGGATCACACAGAAACAGGAATACTCAATCATTTTGGGGTCAAATGAACAAAAATGTAGAGAAGACAATTTGGCAAACTCTTATAAAGCTAAGCGTAGTCTTACAACACCATCCACTAATTGTGCCCCTAGGTATATATCGATTTTACCTGAAAACTTAAATCCACATGAAACCCTAAGTATGAATAACTATAACTCCTTTATTCATAATTGCCAAAACCTGGAAGCAAACAAAAAGTCCTTCTATAGGTGAATGGATAAACAAAGTGTATTATCCATGCCATAGAATAACATTCAGTGATAAAAGGAAATGAGTTATCAAGATACAAAAAGCCATAGAGGAAAGTTAAATGCATATTGCTAAGTGGAAGAAGCCAGTCAAAGGCTATCGACTGTATAATTTCAATTATGTGACATTTGTAAAAGGCAAAACTACAGCGATAGTAAAAAGATCAATGGTTGCCAGGAGGGAAGAAGAGAGGTGAATTAGCCAAGCACCATGGATTTTTAGGACAGTGAAACTATTCTGTATGATAATGTGGTAGATAGATGGATAATATGGTAATGGGAGATGGATAACATCATACATTTGTTAAAATTGATAAAATTTTATAGCGTGAAGAATAAACATTAACGTATGCACATTTTTAGAAAATAGGAAATTGGAGATCCCAGAAATAAATGCAGAATATGAGAAGAGAATCCAACTTTATTATAAATACATGAAATTACTTCACTGGAATGGTAACATGACGTGGGGATGGGAGGGGGGAAGATTTTGACCTAAGTAACTTTGGAATTAGGTAGAATCCCTCAGCTTAATGGAGAAGGATACAGCAAGCCACTCCAGTATTCCTGCCTAGGAAATCCCATGGACAGAGGAGCCTGGAACCTCCCGTCCATGGTGTCACATGGGAGGTGACCGTGAGTGAGTGACTAAACAACCCAAGCGTGAAAGGGAAAACATTTTGCACACAGGCATTCTACTCTGGTTGAGAATATCACTTCCCATGAGGGTACAGTTTAACAACTCCTATGCTGTTATACATGTACATCAGAATTGAATACCTCTGTAAATGGGTGGAGGCGGTCAGGTTTCCTACAGTTGAGAGTGAGAATTTACAGATGTGCAAGCAGAGGATGTTAGAACAATTCATAAACTAATGGATCAGAAATGATGAAATCATGACAACCTCATGTTCAGCTGAAAATACACAGAGGTGATCACCTGTGTAAAAGTGACAGGTGTGTATACACATGCAACAGAATTTGTTGTTTGCTGTTGTTCAGCAGCTAAGTCATGTCCCATTCTCCGGGACCACATGAACTGCAATATACCAGGCTTGTTTGCCCTTCACTATCTCCTGGAGTTGACTCAAACTCATATCCATTGAGTCAGTGATACCATCCAACCATCTCATCCTCTGTTGTCCCATTGTCCCATTCAGTAGAATACACACATATATTTCTTTCCATTATCAGCTGAAAAGACCTAAAGCAAATGGCAATCCAGAAACAATGAACACACCAGGTGCCCAGATCTTGGTTTCTAGTACTTTCTCCCATAAAAGGAACCAGGGCTCTTTAGAGGAATGGCTGGTGCTTGCACTGGGGCAGGAAATTCACAGGACAAGCCTCAAGTGTCTTGTGGTGACACAGAGTAAGGAAGTGCCGGCTCTCCCCAAAGTAGTGTGAGGCATGGTGGGGGCATGTCAAAGGGGCACAGAAGTCAGGGCTCCTGATGGCCAACGCTGGATCGATGTGAGAAACAAAGGAGAGCTGGGCTACACCCCAAAGCATAAAATAAACATTCACAAGTCCTTGAGGATATAAATGAATGACTGACAAAACAAACTAGTCAAGAACAGAAACAAATTTCTTAAGCAGAAACGTTTATGCAGCCACTCTGCTCTTAAGGAGGTGGAAGATAGCTCCCACTCCTCAAGTGTGAGCTGCACAGAGGGGCATCCTGCATCCTTTCCATTATAGAAAGAGGGAGCACTGCAAGATAACTCTGCAGTGGAGAAAACTGCTGAAACTGCCTCAGTGAGGTACAGTCAAAGTCATAAACCATGGTGAGTGTATGCCCATGATATGATGGGATAAAAACGGCACTTCACTTTTGTCATCTCCCTCCCCAAAACCATAACTCCAATCTAATCATGAGAGAAAAATCAGAAAAATTACAGTAGACGGTAGCCTATAAAACACCTGAGTAGTCCTCTTCAAAACTGATATGGTCATCAAAGATTAAGGAGGGTCTGAGAAACCATACATCAAAGAGGAATCTAGGGAAACAAGACAAAGTAACATGGCTCCCTGGGTAGGACTCTGGAACACAAAATGGACAGTGTAAGAACTAAGGCAGTCTGAACAAAGTATGAAGTTTAGCTAATAAATAATTAACTATATTACAGTTCTAAACTGTAGTAGTCTAAACTCATGTAAGATGTCAATAGTGGGGACTAGTTTGGTGCATAGGAAAACCATCTGCAATGTCTTTACAATTTTAAAAATAACTCTATAACTAAATACATAGATGTGAGTCCTATTTATTCTACAGTCTCATCTTTGTATTATTCTTCCTCTTGGGACTTTGAACAACTGTCCCTCTGCCTGGAACACTTTTTCCCTAGTATTCATCTAACTCACACCTAATCATTCTTTGAATCTCACCTAAAATTACATTATTTTTGTGTTATTTATGTGTTATTCATTCATTAAAACTTTATCGATAATTTCCATAGACCACAAGCTCCATAAAAGCAAGTCATATATGTTCTCAGTATCGAGCCCAAGAATAATATTCAACATTACACAGTTTTAATTAACAGATGACAGAATAAGCTTATCTTGACCTCTCAAAAGTTATTTACAGACCTTTGCTCCTTTCTTGGCTGCATACAGGATTATTTATATTCTAAATGATTGATAATTGACTTCTATATAAGCAACAAAGTGATATAAAAGGCATTTTAACTAATCATGCATGACTTAACACTCCTATCAGGGATATATAGGCATAAATGGCTAGCAGTTTAAACTCCATAAAAGAGCAATATTTTGCCCCATAATTTATACTGCTGATGTGTAGGTACTTTACTGAAACAGAGTAATATCTCTCAACTTTGAAAAAGAAAATAAAGCAACCAAAAGCTTTGAAAACAAAGACTACTCAAGCAGCACAGTGATATGCTATTTGAAAAGCAAAAAATAAAAAATTCCAACCAATAGTGGACTACTGACAATCTCATGAGGCATCAACATAGGAGATAAAATACACAAATAAGAACTTTAGTCAACACTACAGCTAGAAAGTAACAAGAAAATTTTATTCTGCAATCAGCAGTTTATAGCAGACAGCTCTTAAAGGCAGGCAACAATATTAAATTAAATTGTGTTAAAGAGTATCCTCTATCAAGAAAATATCATTAAACTACTGTTATCTGTGTAAAGAAAGATCAGAGGTATCCTCTTTTGGGAAAAAAAAAAAAAGGTAGTTTAAACTTTACATTTCTCTTAGTTTAGTATCAGCTAATTTAAATAAATAGACCATGACATAAAACTATCACGTACTCCAGCATTAGTTTTAATTCTTAAACTAGGATTTCCAAAACTGTGTAACACCACAAGCTGCTTTTAATGCCTTAAACACTGTGTCCTACCATTATGAAAACAAGATACGGAGTGAAAAGAGGAGAAAATTATTGAAATTAAAAGAAAATGCAATATGGAAAATAATGATCATCTAAAGAAGGTTGTAAATGTTGTTAAATGCAAGAAAGATTTTTATATACTAGCTACTGAAAGAAATGCTAAATTATCTGAGTATCTGCTATAATCACTTGACAGAACTTAAATATGAATGCAAATGAGTATACGATTTGGCAAATATCAGGGCATGAATCAAGGTTGAAGACAGTTCAGTCAAACTATAATCAAGCCTAGTTTTTCTTCATCAACTTGATAAGTCTTCATTTAAAGTCAGTCACGATCAGAAAGAGCCAAAAAATAAATCACCCCTCTTCACCAGTTTGCTTGGCAAGTGACACAGTGCTTAAGGTTTTCTTGTGAGAACAAAGAGGAGGAAATAATGTGACACCACAAGAATTTATAATGATTAATGTTAGTCTAATAAGCACCAAAGGAAGTGATCACAATTTGCTACTTGTAACAGCGTTGCCCAGTTTTCCAGTGAGAACCCATCACTGTCTGCTTCTGCAGAGCAAGGATTTCTGACAGAAGAGAGACGATGTGGTTGGTCTTTTCCTGAGCAGATTCTGCACCAGCGTCGAACGCATCATAGGATTAGAGCCAATGCGCGGTCTTCCCTGTCTTGCCTCTTGACCTTTCTCTCTGGACTTGTTAGGAACCTGATTGTCTGCCAACTCTGAGACTGCATTCCTGGAGAGTCCTGCTCCTACCTGCTACCCTTTGGGCTAAATAACGTCTCTTCTCTTCTGTCACAGAACAGCTCCTTCCACAAAATTACCACCTTGCTCTCCTTGGTGTGTTTGCCAGCAAACCATGCCCCAGGCTTCTGGTGTGCTTGTAGCTAAACTTTAGAAAATACTTGCAAATGAAAAGGAAGACTTTGGATCTCTTGCCGCTAAACTCAGCACTGAACAGCTTTATCAAAACAATTTGAAAGTTGCCTGCTCTTTAGTTAGGAGCAACCCTTATGCTATATGATTTTAATGAGTTAGGATTCCAAGGTTAGAAAAGAACTTCCTTTTCCTAGAAAATTCTGGTGAAAAGGAGTATTAGCTGTTCCTTGACTCCTCTTGCCAATTAAGCCATATTTGAATTGTTCTTGCCTCGTGTAATGTGGATGTCTAAAAATGCCAAAAAGGCATCCATTTATTTCCAGAATTTGCAAAAACCACAAACTTGACTGCCGCAAGGTGGGATCCCACAGGAATTCACATAATTCTGTGGTATACCATTGACTTTAAGTGGCCCCAAATATTTTCTTAAAATGTCCTGCTGTGGTCTATATTTGTGGTGACCTTCACTGTAAACTACAGTGACAAAAATAAACACGTGCTTAGTAATAACCTGCTAGCTTGAAAATGAGTGCTTTGCCCATGTGGCATTGGATATATCAAGGAACTCTCTTGCTTGAGCAAAAACCAGACTTGAAAAGTGAATGCATTCTTTCAGGTAGCAAGATAATGTCAGCTTTTCGCATCATAAATTTCAGGTTAGAGACCTAAAATAAATCACATCGCATTCAGGGTTTTGTAGTTCATTAGCTAAGCAAGAGAGAGAAGGTTTTGATTGTAGGATCAAAGTGTGTCTAAAGGGCGTGAGTAGAGGAGTTCCCCCAGGAAACGATTTCAATAGCCATTAGTAATGGCACTACATATGTGATTCATAAGGTATGAAAAAAGTTTATAGCAAGAACAACTTCTTGTTCTGTATTATACAATTTCTCCAGTTTGGAATCCCACAGCCTGTAGTTTTCAGATTACTTCCTGTATATGACATCTGAAAATTTCCCCACAGAGTTAATTTTTAATGTATATCATTTCATGACCTCCTTCTTGTTGAACCAGAGTGTACAATGTCAGTTTTTGGTTAAAGATTGGCATGTTGGTTTCAAGAGAAGAAAAAGAAAAACACTATAAGCATGAGAGAAAGCTTGATTCTTTTTCAGAGAAAGAGGAACAACTATTATAGTAAACATGATAACTCTTTTTAGTTCAAAGAAAATCTCACTTTTTCAAGATTAGAATAATTATATCTAATATGTTATCTCTTTATTCTCAAATTTTTATTTGCTATTTTGAAAATTGTATTTTCTTTCTTTTAATAGCAATGACTGGGCAAAATGTCCTGAATGCCGTGCTTTCTTGTTTGTTCTGCATTTTTTACCCTGCTCCTCAAGACAGATGACTGTAAACTGTTCTCTAGTCATCTATTGTGTGTGTGTGTGTGTGTGTGTGTGTGTGTGTTTGTATTGTGCTCACTTACCTCAGTCATGTCCGACTCTTTGTGATTCCACAGACTGTAGCCCACAGGGCTCCTCTGTCCATAAGATTTTCCCGGCAAGAATACTAGAGTGAGTTGCTATGCCCTCCTCCAAGGGGTCTTCCCAATCCAGGGATTGAACCCATGTCTCCAGCACCTCCTGCACTGTACCATCCTGGATTCTTTACTGCTGAGACATCAGGGAAGAGTATATGTATGTGTGTGTGTGTGTATATATATATACATATATATTCATTCTGGCCCTTTATTAATACAAAGACAATAAAAACTGCAACTATCTATTTGGAATCGTTTTTATCAATGCAGAACCCTCTCTTTTCTCTGCACATCAGCAGTAAAAACAGGGAACTGAATCAACCACGGCAAAACCTCCAAAGTGCTTACTCTGGACCGGTCTGGTTTTGAAATTCTTATTCTACTCTCCGTACAATCACAGGGGCTATGCTACCCGGAGTTGCAGTTTGAGATACATACCAATAGGTGGCAGCGCTACTCACACAGCAGACCTGACCTGAGCAGACTCTCCCCTGGAAGAACGCCATTAATCACACACCGTTCAGGAATACGTCTAACAAACATCTTGTCTGTCAACACAAAGAGATCAGTCAAAAACACACACACAGAGAAAACTAACTTGCAATGTACAAGACAGTATTAAAAGAAAACATGCTTCTTTAAAGATGTGTTTCTTTCCTCACGCTGTTTATGAATTCAAATTGCTGCTTCACTTACGGACTCCTCGTTTGCTTCACAGACCCAAGGGAGGCTTCCTGGAGCCCCGTCATAGACACCTAAGGTTTCGTTAGTGTCTAGATACATAGAAATAATCTTTTAAAATCTGTCCTAAGACCACTTAATTCATGGCTCTTATTGAAGAGTGGTTTTGCCAAAAGAAAAGTAAATTTAGACTTAGATTCTCTCCACAGAGGCTCAACAATATCCCCTTTCTCCTTAGTTCCCTCCTCTCTCACCATCTCCAGAGCAGACTGTCCCTTTCTGCCTCCAACCCCAGATATGAACAAGAAACAGAAGCAACTGGTTCGCAGGGGGCCCAGATGGCTCCAGGAGCCCCTTCTCCTTCCGGGTAGCCTGCTGCCACTCCAGTCTGGTAGCATTGTCATTCTCTGATGTGGCCAAACTGATAAAAGATGAGCAATGATTCAGGAATGTTTGCGCTTGTGTTACTCAGCTTTACGAATTTATATGGGTTATATAATCCTTAGCCTTTTTTTTTTTTCACAAATATTATCTCATGATGTTTGTCTGTCTGTAACTTCTGTGTCTACCCTGAGCCTGTGGCAGCATAAACTCGCTCCCTGAATAACACACCAGGATCCTTGCTCCTGGTGGTCTAGCTGTATCCTCAACGCTATTTCTGCACTAAACGAGCTGGCTTTGCTCAAGGAACTCAACCCGTTTCTTTCCCAGCCGAAAGCATTTTAACTTAACCTGAATGTAAAATATTTTAAAGGTTTAATTAGCAATTGCCCCACAGAGTTGGATGAAATTTATTAAAGTTAGGCACTCTATGGAAATTTCATAAAATGGGTAGTTCAAAATCAAAAGACAGAAATCACAGGCATAGGTTATGTGTTCCAAGAGTTATGAACTAAGTTAGATCTTAAAGAAAAGTTTCTGTTATAATGATAAGTACTGAACTCTCATTTGTATTTTTTGTGGAGCCTCTAATATCTGTATGTTCCAAGTTTATATTTTATTGTATCTCCATTTTTAAGTTGAGGAATCTTAGGAAGAATGTTTAAATATCTTGCCCAAGGACACCCAGTTAGTCCTTCAGCAAAAGCCAGGAAAATTGCCAACAAAGTTGACTTTCTGCAGTGTGTTAACCTGAATCATGCTTTTTTGGAAGTCTAATTCTGGACTGTGATATTTCTACTCTAACAGCTCAGAGTGAAGAAGGAAAAAAAAAAAGCAAAAACCTGGTATTATATACACATCTTGAAATCCTTTAAAGTATATGAAATATTTTTGCAAATATTCAGACTGAGTTTAAATGAAGGAAAGCATTGTTAGCATTTTGCATATCCGTTAGGATAAATGAGCTGACGGCCAAGATAGCCAATGGCCACACAAGTTGATAAAAGTTAAGGTAGAGTTGGATAGATTTTCACTTGGACTGGCAGCAAGAAACACCTGGTATAGAAGTGACAGATGGAAGGGCAGGAGAAGGACTCTTGTATTTGTTTTAACACTCCTATTAGCTGAAGCACTGACTCTGCTCTAAAAGCAGCTGCTCACCTTCTCTCCTCTTGGCTGGAAAACAGCTTACTGTAAGGCTCATGGGACTGCATGACCACCGTGAGGTGGTCAAGTCAAGAGCAGAGTTAGAGAGCAGGCAACAGATTTCATGTGGAAAATAAGAAGAAAAACTCCTCTTGAAAACAAATATGGGAATATAACTATACTTTTTAAATGTGTACATATTTTTATTCTGTCTTAAATAATTTTCTCTCTCTACAAGAATATAGCTTCAAAGTGTTAGTCACTCAGTCGTGTCCAGTTCTTTGAGACCTCATGGACTCTAGCCCGCCAGGCTCCTCTGTCCATGGAATTCTCCAGGCAAAGAATACTGGAGTGGGTAGCCACTCTCTTCTTCAGGAGATCTTCCTGATGCAGGGATCGAACTTGGGTCTCCTGCATTGCAGGCAGATTCTTTGCCATCTGTGTCACCAGGAAAGCCCTTCTCTATATGAATACTCAATAAATACTGCATTCTCTATATTAAAGGCTTCTTAATTGTTCTTGAAAGTAATCATCTCTGAGAATTTTATTTTTCTGAGATTTCCATATATTAATCAAATATTTCTTCAAGCATTTGATTATAAAATATCAGCTTAACTCAGTTATAAAATTATTTTAACGCATTCATGGGACTTCCCTGGTCTAATGGTTAGGACTCTGTGCTTCCAATGTAGGGGGCATGGGTTCAATCTTTGGTCAGGGAAATAAGATCCCACATGTCACGCAGCCAAAAAAATAAATTAAATAAAATTATTTTAAGTCATTCAGTTACTAAATCATGTATACAATAATGATGTATTAAATTTTAAATCTGGGTTGAACACTATACATATATTTTGCTGCAAACTTATATCAAAACTACAAAATTTAGATTTGTAATTTCTTTGCTTTTTAAGTTTGCAAAACCCTACAAAAATGCATCCCACAGTTTTATTTTAGGTTTTGCTTCATAATAGCTTTTTATTTTTTTATTGATCTTTTATTAGTAAATTAGCAAAAACAAATGTAATATTTATTTTGCTAGGAATTACGCTTTGTGAGCTGGAACAACTGAAAACCTACTAATGGACATATTAAGAAGTAAGTTTTGCAAATAAAATACTTTTTTTAACACCCTATCAAAATATTTCTTTCTTTTATGTAAAAGTTTTCCTTGAATATTTTATATCTATTGCTTTAGATGGGAAAATCGTTATTTTTCTCAAAACTTCTAATTTTGTTATTTTAAAAAAGAAAAGAAAACGATTGCTGTACAGATAATTGTTGAATTGTCCTCTCAATTTTCTATTGAATATAACCTGAGGGAAGAATGTCTAAAGGTCTGAAGAAAGCAGAAGGAGTTGCTCTAACAAAGTCCTTGTATTAATAACTAAGAAATCTGTTAACACTGCTGTCAAATTTCTTAATTGATATGGAAATCTGACTGAGTCCTGTGGGGGGAGTCATTTTCCTGGGAAGCTCTCTTAAAAACTATGGTGCAAAATCAGAAATCGAAGAAAAGCATGTAGAAGTAATCAGGTTCTGTCTTTAATTCAGAGTATATAAGATAACTAAGAATTTCATTAGTAAGAGAATCAGCACATATGGAATGAGAGTAAAACATCCACCCAAACTAAAGACTACTGTTTAAAATATTTGAACTTCAACAACAACACTGAGCCAAGTATAAACTGTTTAAGAGTAATTAACAAAGCAAAATCATAGCTGAGGTTACCGTGTCTTTCAGATTTCTTAACTTCATTTGCTGGGCACTCTTGAGTCGGGTGCTACCTGTAATTCTCTAACAGAAAACTGGTTTCTTCCTTTCTTAATCATTTTCAGGGTTCATTCTCCAGAGCCCTGATCTGCCTCAGACACTGTGTATCCAGACCCACTCTATTCACTTTCTCTCAAACAAACCTGAGCTAATGAAATAAGACATGGTTTGGGTAATCTTACAAAGCATATCAACATTGTAGGCTGATTCAGTTTAATTCCTTTTAGGAGAACAATAACATTCTATATTCAAAGGGAAGGGATCATTTGGGAATGTGTTAAGGAATATGGGATACAGAGAAGCAAGGAAAAAGAGTATATTGTGAAAACAGAAGAGGGTCATTTTAAACAGATCACTTAATTTGTCTAGAAATACATGAACAGCTTATTATAGCAGAATCTTAAGCAAGGTGATGTGATTTAAAAATAGTTTACAAAATATGTCATGGAAAAAAACAGAGTGATATAACTCCAGGGATCAAGGCACCTTTGCATGCTTTTAAAGCTCATGTGGATTTCCTGTTCCCATGTACAATGTCAGAGGAGGGTGGCAATAATTTTATCTTTGAGTAAATTTAGTTTTGATGGCAGGAGATATGAATAGACCATATTGGGGATTTGTTCAAAATCTTTGTTACCATGGTGCTAAAAAAGGATTCAGTATCTGTGATTGATTTATTTATCCCTCACAGAAAAGGTGCTTTGACTGTAGATTCACACTGAAAAGAAACATGGTTCTTTAGAAAATTTGCCACCAATTACTTGGTCTACAGTTCCAATTTACCAATTGAACAATCTGTCTAAACTTGTAATAATGTACTGCTATTCTAGTCAGCCACCTGGCAGCTTTATGATATTGTGACCTTTTAACATACTGAAAATAAAATTGTTACATTCTTTTGCTAGCACTTAAATTCCCAAATTTAAACATGCAAAAATTGTTTTGGCAAAGAAATATTTAGCAAAGGAGTCATACTATTGGTGGGAAATGTAAGCTGGTGTATCCTCTGTGGAAAACACTTTCTCAAAAAAACTAAGAATTACGACATGACACAGCAATTCCATTCCTGCGTATATATCCAAAAAAAAAAAAAAAAGAAAGAAAAAGAAAACACTAATTCAGAAAGATACATGCATTCTAATGTTCATAGCAGTGTTCTTTACAATAGCCAAGATATGGAAACAACCTAATTGTCAATCAACAGATGACTGAATAAAGAAGATCACACACATGCACACAGTGGAAAATTACTCAGCCATAAAAAAGAAAAAAACTGCCATCTGCAACAGCAATGAATGGACTTGGGAGGGTATTATGCTAAGTGTAGCAAGTCAGAGAGAGAAAGACAAACGCTGTACAGTAACACTTACATGTGAAACTTAAAAAACAAAACAAACTATTGACTGTAATGAAAAGAAACAGACACAAAGATATAGAGAACAAACTAGTGGTTAACTGTGGGGAAAGGGAAGGGGGAGGGTCAACATAAAGGAGAGGACTAAGAGGTTCAAACTACTAAGTAAAAAATAAATACGCAAAGCCCAGCATCTCCCCACACTCCCTATTGCCACCATCTTCAACTGAGGTATGGTTGCTGCCGTTTTGCACCTGGAACTCCAGTCTTAAGTGCTGTGTGCAAGATCTCTGTAAGTGGCACCCTCTCTGAACAAGTGAAACTTGAGTAAGCACAAAGGGAAAGCAAAAGAGATCAAGCCCTGAGCCTTTGGAGTGGGAGCACTGACTCTAAGACCCTAGACTACCAGAGAGCTAACCCTAGGGAGTATCAAATAATGAGAACTCCCACAAAGGAAACCACTTGAATACAAGACCCAGCATCACCCAACCACCAGAAGCACCCTGTGCAGGACACCTCATTTAAACAACAAACAAACAAAAATATAAACCAAATCATCAGCAGACAGGATTACCACCTCACTCAGCCTTGCCCATCAGAGGAAAAACAAACAAAAACTCAGCACAAATCTCACTCTATACAAAGCTCACATAAACCACTGAACAAACCTTAGGAGGGCAGAAACCAAAAGGAAGAAAAAACTTAACCTTCTTCAAGGAAAGAACTCAAATTTCCTTGAAGCCTGTGAAAAGAAGACTCCAAACACAATAACTTAAAAAAAAATAATTAAAAAGCAGAGAAGCATTGCACAAATGAAGGAACACGCTAGGAACACAGAAGTCCAAATAAATGAAGAGGAAATAAGCAAACTACCTGAAAAAGAACTCAGAATAATGATAGTAAAGATGATCAAACACCTTGAAAACAAAATGGAGAAAATGTAGCAATCAATTAATGAAGACCTAGGAAAATTAAAGAATAAACATACAGAGACAAACAATTACTGAAATTAAAAATACCCTGGAAGGAATGAATAGCAGAATATCTGAAGCAGAAGAATGAATCAGTGAACTGGAAGATAAAATGGTGGAAGTAACTTCTGAAGAGCAGAATAAAGTAAAAAGAACGAAAAGAGCTAAGAACAGTCTCAGAAACCTCTGGGACCATATCAAACACATCAACATTTGAATCATAGGGGTCCCAGAAGAAGAAGAGAAAAAGAATGGGTATGAGAAAATTTTTGAAAAGATTATAGTTGAAAATTTCCCCAACATGGAAAAGGAAATGTCAATCAAGTCCAAGAGGCACAAAGAGTCCCATACAGGATAAACCCAAGAAGAAACATGCCAAGACACTAATCAAACTAATGAAGACTAAACACAAAGATAGAATATTAAAAGCAGCAAGGGAGAAGCAACAAGTAACATATAAGAGAAACCCCATACACTTAACAGCAGATCTTTCACCAGAAACTCTACAGGCCAGAAGGGAATGGCAGGATATATTTAAACTACTGAAAGGGAAAAATCTACAACCACAATTACTGTACCCAGCAAGAATCTCATCTGAAATTGACAGGGAAACAAAAAACTTTTCAGATAAGCAAAAGTTAGGAGAATTAAGTATCACCAAACCAGCTTTACAACAAGTGTTAGAGGGACTTATATAGTCAAGAAATACAACAAAAGAAAAAAGATCTACAAAATCAACCTCAAACAATTAAGAAAACAGCAATAAGAACTTACATATCAGTAATTACTTTAAATGTAAATGGATTAAATGCTCCAACCAAAAGACACAGACTGTCTGAATGGATACAAAAAAGAAGACCCATATATACGCTGTCTACAAGAAACCCACTTCAGACCTAAAGTTACATATAGACTGAAAGTGAGGATGTAAAAATATATTCCAGCAAATAAGAAGCAAAAGAAAGCTGGAGTAGCTTTCCTCATATCAGACAAAATAGACCTTAAAATAAAGAAGATTACAAAAGATAAGGAAGGATACTACATAATGATCAAGAGATCAATCCAAGAGGAAGACATAACAATTGTAAATATCTATGCACCCAACATAGTAGCACCTCAATACATAAGACGAACACTAACAGACATAAAAGGAGAAATTGACAGTAACACAATAATAGTAGGAGACTTTAACACCTCTCTCACACCAATGGACAGACCATAAAAACAAAATTAATAAGGAAACACAAGTATTAAACGACACATTATATGAGATGGATCTCATTGATTTTTTCAAGACATTCCATCCAAATTCAGAAAAATACATCTTCTTCCCAAGTGCACATGGAACATTCTCCAGGATAGACCACATCTTGTGTCACAAATCAAACCTCAGTAAACTTAAGAAAACTGAAATCATATCAAGCATCTTCTCTGACCACAACACTATGAGACTAGATATCAATTACAAGGAAAAAGTGTAAGAAACACAAACACATGCAGATTAAACAACACATTTCTAAATAACCAACAGGTTACTGAAGAAATCAAACAGGAGATCAAAACATGTTGGGAAACAAATGACAACGAAAACACAACTCAAAACCTATGGGATGCAGCAAAAGCAGTTCTAGGGGGGAAGTTTATAGCAATACAATCCTACCTCAAGGAACAAGAGAAATATCGAATAGACAACCTAACTTTATACCTAAAATAACTGGAAAAAGAAGAACAAACATACCTCAAAATTAGTAGTAGGAAAGAAATCATAAAGATCCAAGGAGAAATACAGGAAAAAGAAATGAAAGAAACAATAGTAAAGAGTAATAAAACTAAAAGCTGGTTCTTTGGAAAGATAAATAAAATTGACAAACCTTTAGCCAGAATCAGTAAGGAAAAAAGAGAGAAGAATCAAATGAACAAAATTAGAAATGTAAAAGGAGAAGTTACAGCAGACAATGCAGAAATACAAAGGATTATAAGAGACTATTATGAACAACTGTGTGGCAATAAAATAGATAACATGGAAGAAATGGACAGATCTTAGAAAAGTTCAATCTTCCAAGACTGAACCAGGAAGACATAGAAATTATGAAGAACCCAATTACAAGCACTGAAATTGAAGCTGTGATAAAAAATCTCCCAAAAACAAAAGCCCAGGACCAGATGGCTTCACAGGAGAATTCTATCAAACATTTAGAGATGAGCTAACACCTATCCTTCTAAAACTCTTTCAAAAAATTGCAAAGGAAAGAACACTTCCAAACTCATTCTACAAGGCTATTATCACCCTGATACCAAAACCAGACAAAGACAACACAAAAAAGAAACCTAAGGCCAATGTCACTGATGAACATAGATGCAAAAATCCTCAACAAAATTTTCAAAAACAGAATTCAGCAACACATCAAAAAGCTCATACAACATGATCAAGTTGGACTTATTCCAGGGATGCAAGGATTTTTCCATATACACAAATTAATCACTGTGACATACCATATTAACAAACTGAAAGATAAAAACCATATGATAATCTCAACAGATGGAGAAAAAGCCTTTGACAAAATTCAGCACCCATTTATGATTAAAACTCTTCAAAAAAATGGGCACAGAAGGAGCCTACCTCAACATAGTAAATGCCATGTATGATAAGCCTATGGCAAACATTATTCTCAATGGTGAAAAACTGAAAGCATTCCCCCTAAGATCAGGAACAAGACCAGGGTGTCCTCTTTCACCACTATTATTCAACATGGCTCTGGAAGTCCTAGCTACAACAATCAGAGAAGAAAAAGAAAAGGAATCCAGACCAGAAAAGAAGAAGTAAAGCTCTCATTGTTTGCAGATGACATGATACTGTACATAGAAAACCATAAAGATACTGTCAGAAAATTATTAGAGCTAATCAGTAAATTTAGAAAAGTTTCAGGATACAAAATCAATACACAGAAATCACTTGCATTTCTATATACTAACAATGAAAAATCAGAAAGAGAAATTAAGGAATCAACCCCATTCACCATTACAAAAAGAATCAAATATCTAGGAATAAATTTACCTAAGGAGACAAAAGAACTGTACACAGAAAATTATAAGACTCTAACGAAAGAAATCAAAGATGCCATAAATAGATGGAAAGATATTCCATGTTCCTGGGTAGGAAGAATCAATGTTGTGAAAATGACTATACTACCAAACACAATCTACAGATTTAACGTAATCCTTACCAAACTACCAACAGCATTTTTCACAGAACTAGAACAAAAAACTTCACAATTCATATGCAAATACCAAAGATCCTGAATATCCAAAGCAATCTTGAGAAAGAAGAATGGAACTGGAGGAATCGACCTTCCCGACCTCAGAGTATACTGCAAAGCTAAAGTCATCAAGACAGTATGGTACTGGCACAAAAACAGAACTATAGACCAATGGAACAAGATAGAAAGCCCAGCAATAAACCCATGCACCTATGGGTACCTTATTTTTGACAAAGAGGTAAGAATATGGAATGAGGCAAAGACAGCCTCTTCAATAAATGGTGCTGGGAAAACTGGACAGCTACATGTAAAAGAATGAAATTAGAATACTTCCTAAGACTATACACAAATACTAACTCAAAATGGATTAAAAATCTAAATGTAAGACCAGAAATTATAAAACTCTTAGAAGAAAACATAGGCACTATGTTTATGTCATATGTTTATGACACTAGATGACATAAAGCAAAAGCAAGATCCTCTATGACCCACCTCCTAGAGGAATGGAAATAAAAACAAAAGTAAACAAGTGGGACCTGATTAAACTTAAAAGCTTTTGCACATCAAAAAAAAAACAAACTATAAGGAAGGTGAAAAGACGACCCTCAGAATGGGAGAAAATAATAGTAAATGAAACAACTGACAAAGGATTAATTTCCAAAATATACAAGCAGCTCATACAACTCAATACCAGAAAAATGAACAACCCAATCAAAAACTGGGAAAAAGACCTAAATAGATATTTCCCCAAAGAAGACATACAGATGGCTAACAAACACATGAAAAGATGCTCAACACTGCTCATATTAGAGAAATGCAAATCAAAACTACAATGAGACATTACCTCACACTGGTCAGAACGGCCATCATCAAAAAGTCTACAAACAATAAATGCTGGAGAGGGGGTGAAGAAAAGGGAATGCTCTTGCACTATTGATGGGAATGAAAATTGATATAGACACTATGGAAGACGGTATGGAGACTCCTTAAAAAACTAAGAATAAAACCACCATATGACCTAGTAATCCCACTTCTAGGCATATACCCTTAGGAAACCAAAATTGAAAGAGACACATGTATCCCATTGTTCATTGCAGCACTATTTACAATAGCTAGAACATGGAAGCAACCTAGATGTCCACTGACAGATGAATGGATAAAGTAGTAGTGGTACATATACATAATGGAATATTACTCATCCATAAAAAGGAACACACCTGAGTCAGTTCTAATGAGGTGGAATGAACCTAGAACCTATTATATAGAGTGTAGTGAGTCAGAGGAAGATAAATACCGTATTCTAACACACATATATGGAACTAGAAAAATAGTATAGAAAAATTTATTTACAGGGCAACAATGGAGAAAGAGACACAGAGAATGGACTTATGGACATGGGGAGAGGGGAGGGTAGGCTGAGATGTATGAAAATAGTAACGTAGAAACTTACATTCAGTTCAGTTCAGTCACTCAGCCGTGTCTGACTCTTTGCGACCCCATATGTAAAAGAGATTACCAATGGAAATTTGCTCTATGACTCAGAAAATTCAAACAGGGGCTCTTTATCAACCTTAAGAGGTGATGGGGAGGGAGATGGGAAGGAGTTTCAAAAGGGAGGGGATATATGTATACCTATGGCTGATTCATGTTGAGGTTTGACAGAAAACAGCAAAATTCTGTAAAGCAATTATCCTTCAATAAAAAATAAATTGAAAAATAAATAAATAGGCTACAAGGATATAGTATATATACTACACAAGACAATAGTCAATATTTTAAAATAATTATAAATAAACTATAACTTTTAACATGACACTTGAAATTTACATAATATTGTACATTATCTATGGGCTTCCCAGGAGGCACCAGTGGTACAGAACCCACTGCAGAAGCCTAGAGACATAGGTACAATCCCTAGGTCGATAAGATCCCCTGGAGGAGGGCATGGTAACTCACTCCAATATTCTTGCCTGGAGAATCTCAAGGACAGAGGAGCCTGGTAGGCTACAGTCGATACAGATGCAAAGACTCAGACATGACTGAAGCAACTTAGCATGCATGCATGCATCTACATTAACTATAACTCAATTTAAAAGAGCACAACTCATAAGAGAAACAGTGATACATTGTACTTCATCAACATTAAAAATTTTATGCTTCAAAACATAGAGAAAGGAAAAAGAAGAGATAGTACACTGGCAGAAAACATCTGCAAATCCTATCTTTTGATAAAACTTGCATCCAAAACAGAACTCATATAGTTCATTAAGAAGACAAACATCCCAAATAAAAACTGGGCAAATATTTGAATAGATATTTCACAAAAGAAGAAAGACATATGGCTGATAAGCACATACCAAGATGTTTAACATTTTATGTCCTAAGAATAAGTGTGAGCTAAAACTACACTACTTTACACCGACTAGATAGGCAATAATCAAAAAACAGACAATAACCACTGGAAAAACTCCTATACATCCCTAGAGGGAGTTTAAAATAATGTTAACCACTTTGGGGGGAAAATGCCAGTTTCTTGAAATTAAACATAAAATTATCTTATGATCTACTCCTAGGAATTTACCCAAGAGAAGTGAGAATGTATTTGCATACAAAGACATATGTGGTATATTTACTGCAGGCTTGTTCATTATAGTCAACAACTGTTAGATAGCAATGCAAATGTCTATTAGTTGAGAAATGAACAAGCAAGACACAGGATATACAATCCATGGAATACAGTCAGCAATAAAAAGAACAAACTACAGATAAACGCTAACCATGGATAAAAAAACAAATACGCGTATGGTGTTAGAAAGTGTTCTAGTTTCATTCTTTTACAAGTGGCTGTCCAGTTTTCCCAGCACCACTTGTTAAAGAGGTTGTCTTTTCTCCATTGTATATTCTTGCCTCCTTTGTCAAAGATAAGGTGTCCATAGATGCGTGGATTTATCTCTGGGCTTTCTATTTTGTTCCATTGATCTATATTTCTGTCTTTGTGCCAGTACCATACTGTCTTAATGACTGTGGATTTGTAGTATAGCCTAAAGTCAGGTAGGTTGATTCAGCCAGTTCCATTCTTCTTTCTCAAGATTGCTTTGGCTATATGAGGTTTTTTGTATTTCCATACAAATTGTGAAATTATTTGTTCTAATTCTCTGAAAAAGACCTCTGGTAGCTTGATAGGAATTGCATTGAATCTATAGATTGCTTTGGGTAGTATACTCATTTTCACTATATTGATTCTTCCAATCCACGAACATGGCACATTTCTCCATCTGTTTGTGTCCTCTTTGATTTCTTTCATCAGTGTTTTATAGTTTTATATATACAAGTCTTTTGTTTCTTTAGGTAGAAATACTCCTAAGTATTTTATTCTTTTTGTTTCGATGGTGAATGGGATTGTTTCCTTAATTTCTCTTTCTGTTTTCTCATTGTTAGTGTATAGGAATGCCAGGGATTTCTGTGTGTTGATTTTGTATCCTGAAACTTTGCTATACTCACTGATTAGCTCTAGTAATTTTCTAGTAGTCTTTAGGGTTTTCAATATAGAGGATCATGTCATCTGCAAACAGAGAGAGTTTTACTTCTTCTTTTCCAATCTGGATTCCTTTGATTTCTTTATCTGCTCTGATCGCTGTGGCCAAGACTTCCAAAACTACGTATACAAGTAATAAATGCTGGAGAGGATGTGGAGCAAAGGGAACTCTCTTACACTGTTGGTGGGAATGCAAACTAGTACAGCTACTATGGAAAACAGTGTGGAGGTTCCTTAAAAAAACCGCAAATAGACCTGCCATATGACCCAGCAATCCCACTGTTGGGCATATACACCGAGGAAACCAGAATTGAAAGAGCCACGTGTACCCCAATGTTCATCGCTGCATTGTTTACAATAGCCAGGACATGGAAGCAACCTAGATGCCCATCAACTGACGAATGGATAAGAAAGCTGTGGTACATATACACAATGGAATATTTCTCAGCAGTAAAAAAAAAATTCACTTGAATCAGTTCTACTCAGGTGGACGGAACTGGAGCCCATTATCCAGAGTGAAGTAAGCCAGAAGGGAAAATAACAATACAGTATACTAATGCATATATATGGAATTTAGAAAGATGGTAACGAGAACCCAGCATGCGAGACAGCAAAAGGAACGCAGATGTATAGAACAGACTCGTGGACTCTGTGGATGGGGGCAAGGGTGGGATGATATGGGAGAATGGCATTGAAACATGTTAATTATCATATGTCTAATCAATTGCCAGCCCAGGATTGATGCTCGGGGCTGGTGCATCGAGATTTCCCGGGGGGAGGGAGGAGGGAGGGAGGAGGAAGGAGGGTTCTGGAGGGGGAGCATATGTAAACCCATGGCGATATCATGTCATTGTATGGCAAAACTAATTAAAAAAAAAAACCAAATACGCTACATGAAAGTAGCCAAAATGAAAAGACTAAATATTTTCAGATTTTATTTATATGAAATGTCCTCAAAAGGCAAATTTATAAATACAGAAAGCAAATCGGTGGCTGCCTGGGGTTGGGATCAGAACCAAACCTACAGGCTGGCACAAACTTGGAGGGAGTGGTGAAATGTATTCTATAGTTGGCTTGGGCGATGTTTGCCCAACTTTTCACGTTTATTAATAACCACTGAATTGTACGTACACTTAAAATGTGTGATAGGTGGAATAATGACCGCCCTAAAAAAAATCTACATCTTATTCCCCTAAGCCCATGAATATGCTACCTTACACAGGAAAAAAGGATTATCTAAATGTGATTAAGGTTTCAGACTTTGAGATGAGCAGATTATCTTAAATTATCTGTGAGTCCATAGAATTACATATGTCTGCTAAAGTGGAAAAAGAAAGCAGATTTGGTCAGAAAGATATAACATGTTTGATCCTCCATTTAAGCTTTGAAGATGAAGAGAGGGAACAAGGACTTCTAAAAGCTGGCAAGGGCCCTCAGCTGACAGTAAGAAATGGAAGCCTTATTCCCATAATCACAGTGAATTCAACTATGCAAGAAACTGAATGAAATTGTCCCCTACAGCCTCCAGAAAGGAAAAGAAATTGGAGACATTTTAGTTTTAGTTTGGTGAGACCTATACCAGACTGTTCATCTGCAAAACTGTGAAATAATAAATTTGTGTTATTTTAAGCCCCTGCACTTGTGGCAAACTTAAGGTGGCAATACAAAGGCAATACATGACAGGAGAAAAAGATAAAAGAATTATAAGAGGACTTTCATGAATCACATAAAGGAAAAGTATTTAAAACTGGGAAAAAAAGACTCCATGATTTTTCATGTCATACAGAACATAAATTTCAAACAAGGATTATTTGTCTAGAAGACTGCACCTATTTTCATTTTGCTACTTTTATTTAATTAAGAGTTGACTTTTTGTGAGGTAACATGTAAACTTAATGGATTTCTTTTTGGTAGAAAAAAATAATCTCCATAGGTTATGGCTTCGTAGCCCTGTAACGAGTCTTGACTAACCTAGCCAAAATTGGTCAAGACCTAGTTAGTCTTGACTAACATTATATCAAAGAAACTTGCTTTTTAATACCTAAATACTCTGTCATTCAAATGCCCTCAGAAAACCTTTAAAATATCTCTCCTATTTATCCACCCACAGCCCCTGGCAACTCCCATTTTACTCTCTGTGTTTACTAATTTGACTTTGACTCCACACATAGGTGATACTGCACAGTATTTTTCTTTTCATTTCAGTTTAGTTCAGTCGCTCAGTCATGTCTGACTCTTTGTGACCCCATGGACTGCAGCACACCAGGCTTCCCTGTCCATCACCAACTCCCAGAACTTACTCAAACCCATGTTCATCGAGTCGGTGATGCCATCCAACCATCTCATCCTCTGTTGTCCCCTCCCCTTCTCCTCCTCCCTTCAATCTTTCTCAGCATTGGGGTGTTTTCCAGTGAGTCAGTTATTCAGGTGGCCAAAGTACTGGAGTTTTTTAGCTTCAACATCAGTCCTTCCAATGAATATTCAGGACTGATTTCCTTCAGGATGGACTGGTGAGATCTCCTTGCAGTCCAAGGGACTCTCAAGAGTCTTCTCCAACACCACAGTTCAAAAGCATCAACTCTTCGGTGCTCAGCTTTCTTTATAGTCCAATGCTCACATCCATACATGACTACTGGAAAAACCATAGCCTTGACTATATGGACCTTTGTTGGCAAAGTAATGTCTCTGCTTTTCAATATGCTGTCTAGGTTAGTCATGGCTTTTCTTCCAAGGAGTAAGCATCTTTTAATTTCATTGCTGCAGTCACCATCTGCAGTGATTTTTGGAGACACCCCCAAAAATAAAGTCTGTCACTGTTTCCCCATCTATTTCCCATGAAGTGATGGGACCAGATGCCATGATCTTAGTTTTCTGAATGATCAGTTTTAAGCCAACGTTTTCACTCTCCTCTTTCACTTTCATCATGAGGCTCTTTATTTCTTCTTCACTTTCTGCCATAAGGGTGGTGGCATCTGCATATCTGAAGTTATTGATATTTCTCTCAGAAATTTTGATTCCAGTTTGTGCTTCTTCCAGCCCAGCATTTCTCATGATGTACTCTGCATATAAGTTAAGTAAGCAGGGTGACAATATACAGCCTTGACGTACTCCTTTCCCAATTTGGAACCAGTCTGTTGTTCCATGTCCAGTTCTAACTGTTGCTTCTTGACCTGCATACAGATTTCTCAGGAGGCAGGTCAGGTGGTCTGGTATTCCTATCTCTTAAAGAATTTTCCACAGTTTGTTGTGATCCACACAGTCAAAGACTTTGGTGTAGTCAATAAAGCAGTAGATGTTTTTGTGGAACTCTCTTGCTTTTTCAATGATCCAACAGATGTTGGCAATTTGATCCTCTGCCTTTCCTCAATCCAGCTTGACCATCTGGACATTTTTCTTTTATTGACTTACTTCTCTTAACATAAATATCCTCTAGGTCATCTACATTGTCACAAATATCACAATTTCTTCCTTAAGGGTGAGTTGCATATATTTCATTTTGCTATGTGTGTGTATCCTAATATATATAAAACAAAATTTTTTCATCCATCAAAGGACAAATTTAGGTTGTTTCAACATCTTAGTTATATAAATACTTCTGCAATGAACACAGGGATGTTTATATCTGTTTGAGTTAGGTTATTTTTTTATTTTCTCTGAATAAATACCCACAAGTAAAATTGCTGGATCAAACGGTAGTTCTAGTTTTAATCTGTCAATGAACTTCCATGTTGTATCTATAGTGGCTGTACCAATTTACATTCTCACCAATGGCACACAAGAATTTTCTCTATTTTGCATCCTTACTAACACTTGTTTCACACCTTTTGACAACAGTCCTTCTAACAGGTATGAGGGGATACTTCATTGTGGTTTTGATTTGCATTTTCCTGATGAATAGTGATTCTGAGTACCTTTTAGAGGAACTAATTAGGTCCTCTGCCCATTTTTAAAATGGATGTTTTTGTTTTGTGGTTTTCCATTACTGAGTTGCATGAGTTCTTTATACATTTTGGATACTAGACCCTTATTTGACATATGGTTTACAAAAATCTTCTTCCATGCTGTAGGCTTCCTTTTCATCTTGCTGATTATTTCTTTTGCTATGCAGTGGAATTGTTTATATTTCCATGGTTTCCTCGTTTTTTAAAGATCTCCTAGGTAGAATTTTGAATTTTAACACATTTCTATAGCCAAGGCTTTATTCCTCTTCCTCAGACTAGATTCCTGTGCCGGTAACAGAAGCCCTGGTGAACAATTATGCTTCATATTCATTGTGTATTATTACAAAGTCCCTCAAATGATGGGCAGTGCCCTATATTTGGCGTTTTATGTACATTTTTAATTCTCAAATCAAACTTAAAATATAGGAACTTTTATCTCAAACTTTTTAATCACTGATGAAGAAATTTGGGCCAAGAGAAGTTGTGCAACTTATGTCTAAGGTCACACAGTTAACATCCATATCCAGCTCTGTTTGAAGCCTCAGGCTCTGTTCTTTCTATTAAAAGGAAAGAACTGGGAGGCCTGAGTTCTGGAGCAGCTTTGTGACCTGGAGTTAATCATTTTACCTCTGGAAACCTTTGTTTCTTCAACAGTAAGAGAACATGGTCAGGCTACGTTATACTGAGTATCTTTTCAACCTGAAGTGCAGACACAATGCATATTACCTTGTTCATAATGTATCAAGTTTGCTCTCATCACTAGATCCTTTGATGAAAAATAAACGACATTTGGCATGCAAATTTCCTCTCAACTTTTTAACCAGGGCAGCTTGCCTTCCTCTCTAGAGAGTATATATCACACAGCCATATTAAAATAGGCCTAGGGATGGGGTGGGAGGTAGGAAAGAGGTTCTAGAGGGAGGGAATGTATGTATACATATGATTGATTCATGTTGCTCTACAGGAGAAACTAACACAACGCTGTAAAGCAATTACATTCCAACAAAAAATAAAATAAGCCTAGGATTTTACTACTGACCCCCACAGATGTGCATTTTGTTATATGAATAGATACTGTAAGAGAAATGTTTGGATTAAAATAATATTTGCTTTAAAATCCACATTCATGATGTCTCAAAATCCATGTTAATATTTTATATTTCAAACAGTATGATGTTTTAAAATACATAATCGGCTTTCAAAATATTTTTTCATTTGAGAATCAATGTGTTTAATAGGTCTTAAATGAAGAACAATTTCTTTTCTTAAGCATGAAAGCATGTTAAGTAACTGATAACTCCAAAATTAAAGTATTAAAGGAGAATGCAATAAAAATAGACTTCAATCTAAAGGGGAAAAAAAACAGTTAAGACTGGACTTAAAGTAAGCTACATGTACCCACTTGAAGCTGAGTTTAACAAAATATGATTTATGTGCACAGCATTTTTGCTACATAATTTATGAAGCAAAAAAGTGGAATGTAGTCAGCATATGGTGACTTGGTTTGGAAGAGAGAATTTAAGCATATGATTCAGCCTCTAGTTTATGCCATATTTGAATAAAGTATCTGCCTTCTCTCTGCCTGCTCCCATCCTCAGGACTCAACCCCCTACAAAAACACACTATCACATCTTATGTATTTTCTGCACTGCTTTCATTATTTATTGTTTTTGACCTTAGAAAAGCAAAGGCTTCTTGTTATGTACTTTTCTTTCATATGACTCAAGTAGTGTACAGTATGCCTCACCTAAAGTAACTAGCAGGGCTGGTTTGTTTTTATTTCCGAATCCCAGCTTTCTCAGGGTCCTTTGTGAAAGAGAAGGAATAGAGAAAAACTGGTTCTGGCAACTGTTTCATTATTTCAGACATGCATGGCCTCCTATACAATTTGCTTACTGATCTCAATAATAAAAACTAGAAAATTACATCCCCTCTCATCTATGGAGCCTATGAATCACAGATTGCTCAACCACTGTCAAATTAGACAACCTTTCCTGTGACTGATAAAAGATTCACACAGAAACTAAAATGATCATCAGCCTTCTATTGAACCCAGTATATCACTTATGTCAAATATCCCTCAAGTAAGTTCAAGAAACTGTCCTCCTTTTCAACCACTACTATTTCCATAAGGTTTTAATACTGTTGTTTTTGAAGAAGATTATACTAGATAGCTTTCTTTTCTGGAGAATAGATGCTCAAAAACAATTAAAATAAAAGTCAAGTCAAACAAAGGACATTGGAAGATGGTTGACACTGAAACTACTGTTTTCTAACACTAACATTTGAACATTCAAGGTTTAAAGAATAAATAAAATTATTCCATCATATTCCTACAATTAAATTCAGACTGAGGTCAATCTTCAGAAGCCGCCTCTCACTCTAAATCACACAATTGTACCAAAAAGCTGAATGGTTGAAGGGACAGAACTAACAGTAGAATCCGGACTCCCAGCATTGCAGTACCCAGAAGTGTGCTGCTCATTCAGAATTCCACAAAAGAAAGCAGTATTTATGAAACTGACTCAAGGGTTAAAATCTAAAAATTTATCTAGGTCCACTCTTCTCATCATGTGCAGAATAATGATATAAATTATAATAAACAATTTTAAAGGGAATTGTTCATAAAACCAGATAAATTATTTTGGACAAGTTTCTTATATTTCCCTGAACTTCAATTTCCTTACCTAAACCTGAGGGGTTTATGATGTAGATGTTTTTAATAATCCTAACTTTCTATATTTTAGTGCCTGCATAGTGTTTAAAGCCAATCTTAATTCTAAAATTTAAAAATAATTCTTAGAGATTTCAATGAGCTTGGATAAGCTTCAAATTTACATTTACATATATTTATGTAATTTTTTATGCAAATTTAAATGTATTACTTCTGCTCATGAGATCTTAAATTGGAAGACTCATCTCTGCTAGGAAAATACTTAACCTATTAACATACATCTCCTGAGATCCAAATCAATTTCAGTATCAATTCTCTTGGTCAGAAAATTCTCCTTTTTGTTGATTTAATTAAGTTTCTGTTTAAATACTCTTCACTAAAGATGAAGAACGTTAGCTGCCATCCTTTTTAAAATAATCTATTCCAAGTTTAAATTTCATCAATAACTAATTTCTATACCCTTGTTTTATCAAAATAGTATGACACCATTTCTTTAACTATAAAATCATTTGAATTATTTATGTCTTTTAAAAATGTAAAAGCTATGACAGATAATATAGATGTCATATTATATAAAGAACAGTGCAGATTAACTGGGTGGCCTCTTCTTATATGAATTAAAGAGGAAAGCTGGAATACATTTTAGAAAAATATAAAGTGAAGTGGATACATTTAAAGAAGAAATAAAATCCATTCTATATAAATTACTCCAGAAAGGAGAAGAGAAAAAAGTACTTCCCAATTCATTCTCTGATTCAAAAACATGTAAAAAACATGACAAGAAAACTATAGGCAATATCCTTAAGAACACTGACACAAAAATCCTCAACAAACTTTTAGGAAATTGAACCACGTGAATATAAAAATGATAATACATTACAATCAAGTGAGGTTCAATTCAGGAACACAAGACCATTTCAACATTTGAAAATCAACCAATGTAATTCATCACATTAATAGACCACACAAGAAAAACCATATGATCATCTCAATAGTTGCAAGAAAGTCATTCAACAAAATTCAACACCTATTTCTGATTTAAAATGAAATGAAACAAACATACAAAAATTCTCAGGAAACAAATGAGGGATATCTACCATCAAAGAAGTCTTCAGGTAGTAGAAAAACTCAAAGTTTTCTCCTTTAACTGGGAACCAAAGATGTATATTCTTATCACTCCTAGGAAACATCTTGGTGATGCTGCACAATATGCAAGAAAAAGGTACACAGATTGGAAAAGGAGGAATAAAATGGTCTTTATTATCAGACAACCTGACTGTCTACAGAGGAAATAAAAAAAATACCTACAAAAAAAAAGCTTTTAGAATTAGTACATGAATTTAGCAGCATTCCAGGATATAAGGAGCCAAATAGCAAATGTATTTCTACGTGTTAACAATAATTTAAAATTAACTTTAAATGATGCTGTTTACAAAGGCATCAATAAATCAAATACTTAGGGATAAAATTAACAGCAAAATATGTGTAAGATTTGCCTATTCCAAACTACCTAACACTGATGAAATATGTATAAGAACTAAATAAATGAGGAGATATACTGCATTTGTATATCAGAGACTCAATATTGCTTATATATCAACTCAGCTCTAAACAGACCTATGGATTCAGTTCATAGAAGGTTTGTTTTTTTTTTTAAAGAAAGTGACAACTGATTCTAAAATTCATGAAGAAGAAAATCACCTAGAATATTCAAAACAACTTTGAAAAAAAACAAAGTTGTATGAGACAAAGCAAAGAGTTGCAGGTAGAAAGACGAGCAAATCAAATGTCCTAACAACATACTAAGCATGACTTGGACTGAACAAAGCTTAATTTAAACATAACTTGGTGTGTTGAAAAGCACAGATCTCCCAGCATCTTAATTAGCAGTCACTATCACATATGTTGACTGAAACAAAAGAAAAGCACAACGTGAGTAGTGAGTTAAGCTTTATTTGAGGCAAAAATGAGGACTACGGCCAGGCGATAGCCCCTCAGATAGCTCTGAGGAACTGCTTTGAAGAGGTAAGGGTGGGGGAGTCAAGCATATGTGATTTTGGTGAATGTGGTATGTGCAATCAAACACACATTTTGGCAGAAGGGTGTTACTAGTCATAAGAAGGTTGCTGCTATGAAGAATAGATCTCTCCATTAAAGATTTAAAATCTCCATTAAAGATTTTAGTGTTTTTCTAGATATGGGAGGATGCAAGAAACTGGGCTCACAAAACCTCTTGAAAAACACCTAACTATAACTGCTCTGCCAGTTTTTCCCAGAGCACAGAGTGCCCCATTCCCAGTTTCTGTCCTGAACGCATGGGCTGTGATGAAGGTCAACGACTACAGTGGTTAGTGATTTCATTCTTGTAGTGCCAGACAATGAGTGACCATTTTTAGTTGGCACATAAATAACTAAGCTATTGGATTATTAGTTCAATGACATATTCTAGTGTAAGAGATTCTGTGTCTTGAAGAGAGGATTTATTTCACTATCTTGTAAAAGATGCTGAGACAAACATCCATATGGTGATGAATCATGAATTTAGTCACTGTTCTTAGGTTTCCTTAAAATTTATGATGGCAGAAATCAACAACTTATCAGAAGAAAGGAAAAGAGATAGGCACAAACAAAAGAGAAAGATTAGATAGGATGATAAAAGGCTGGGCTTCCCTGGTGGCTCAGCTGGTAAAGAATCTGCCCACAGTGAGGAAGATCTGGGTTCGATTCCTGGGTTGGGAAGATCTCTGCGAGGAGGGCATGGCAACCCACTTCAATATTCTTGCCTGGAGAATCCCCATAGACAGAGGAGCTTGGTGGGCTACAGTCCATGGGGTCACAAAGAGTTGGACATGACTGAGTGACTAAGAACACACAAAAGATTTGGCATGGGTCTTACACTGCTGAAGAAAACGAACATCTTGATGCTTTGGGTAGATTTTTAGAACAGACAAGCAACACAGTGCTGAATGGTGGAGTCAGTGACTAGTCCCCAAGGAGAAAAAGAACAACAACAACAAAAAAGAGCAAATAGAAATTTGATCAAAATTAATTTTGGATGTCAATTATATTTATTTGATGTCTGAAGAGAAAATCACTAGCTCTGTTTTAGGGCTACAATGGATAGCATGTCAAAGTCAATTGTTAATAACACCCTTTATCATTTTTTGGAAGGGCAGTATATATTTACTGCTTTATTCACAGGAAATAACTTGCTATTTTAAGTCCTCACTGTCCAGTTCTGCACTGTCTAGAAGATTTGTTAACCACTAATAAACAAATTAATCAATTCTTCCTATTTCTCCACCTAGAGATCTGATGCCAGGGCTGGGCATGGTTTGACAAACAGCTCAGTCACCAATCTATGAGTCCATCTACCCTGGGAGCTGACTGTCAGTCTCTGCTCAGAGGTCCCTTCCCCATACAAACTTGCTCGCTGCCATATAGTTTATATTTTAAATCAAATGATTCCAGATACATCCTCTAACATTTGAATAAAATCTGGCTAGTCCTTTTTTGTGACATAGATTTACCATACAGAAGCACTGCTACGTTACGCAAGCAGAATCTACACTCTTAAGGCTTTTCCTAAATTTATAGTTACCCAAATGCCAAGTTGGTTTACTGCTCATGACTCAGCTTCTTTACTGTTTATGACTCAAGATCATTTACGCCGTTATGGAACTTGCTTACTGAATATCTGCATACCTGATTTGAACCCAATTAGCTAACTCTCACTGGTTTATATATTCCCCTTTAGGCCAAGCATGTCAAAGATTATAAATGTTTCATAACTTGCTCTTAATTTTGTTAGTTGGACGAGGTTCTTTATATGTAAAAGAGTTAATTACAGTTAAGGAACAAGGTAACTCTGTATTTTGAATTTTAGCTGTTTGATAGGCCAGCCAATTTAGAAAATAAATTCATCAGAATTTCTGACTTTATCCACAAACCTGGATATGTTAATATCAGTTGGATATGTTAATATATTCCGCCCTTGATTTATCTGACCTACACTCTTCCTGTTTTGTTCCTGTAATCTTCTGTCCTTTTATATTAATGCATTAATATCTTTGAAGGTTCTAACCTAAAGCCTATTCTTCTCCCATCTTTATATTCTCTCTGGCTAATTATTAATACCTGCTCCATTGACTTTACTTATGATGCATATTATTAACTAAAATGTCTCAATCTTTAAATAATAAATCTTTTTTTCTAAACATCTTCTCATTTGTTTGCTCACGTACTCTGTTGAGATGGCAGGTCTATTCTGAAGAGTTCTTTCTTCTGACCCTAAGGTCTGACTGCTTCTGTAGCTAAGAGTGGACTTCCCAGACCACTAACTTGCAGATTTCAGTTTTCTGTCTTCCAAGGAAACAAGAGAACAGTGTTGAGTTCTTAGAGCTGCAATGCCCAATAGAAATATAGTGCACTTCACATGCATAATGTATGTTTCCAATGTTCACATTAATAAAGTTTAAAGAAACATGTGACATTTAATAATATTTTATTTAGTCAAATATATTTTAACATTTATTCATTATTTAAGAAAAATACTGATCTATTTTACATTCTCCTTTTGGTACTTAGTTTTCTATTCTGATGTGTTTTCACTTCATTCTGGGTAGCCATATGTAAGTGTCAATAGGCTTGTGGCTGCCACACAAGACAGTGCTTTTTTTAGGGCCTCAGCAGATCATCTATTTCTGAAAAAGAAAAGACTCACTATTCACATACTAAAGATTACAGTCAAAGCCCCAAGTCACATTCAGAGTGTCAAAGCTTGCTTTAAAGAGGTAAACTTTTCTTTCACCAGGGAACTAACTCTAGACATTAGTCTAGAATTTGATTCAGAGTGCCCTTCAAGGGCCTAAAGTTTAGGGTGTAGGCTTGACCTACAGTAATTAACACACTAAAGGAAAGGTTGAAAGATCTTGCAACTGAGTCATGACAGACACCCTGAATTATAACATAGTGGAGCATCGACACCACTTGGCTTTTAGATAATGTATCTGGCAGAGTCATGAAGTTACCTGTCTTTAGAGTTACAGAGAGTCAGTTCTAAGATAATTCAATTGACTCCAACCTACAGTAATTATGATATGTGACCTGTGGGAATAGATATCAAATACTCTGTTGGAAAACAAATTACATCATTTCATGAAGTTATCCTATTAAGGGTGACTACAAAAACCATGAAATCACCCTGTTTTCTATATTCCTGTTTTCTAGAATTATTGTTATTCACAAACTAATGCTTAAAAAGGTAATTTAATTTTTGGTATGAAAGTAATAGTTCTACATTAAAATATACTAGCTTTTGTATTATTAACTCCAAGCTTATATCTAAGGTAGTATTAAGCTTTAAACGACTGCCTGGGTTCATGTCCTCAGCTCACTATTTAGTAGCTGTGTGACCTTAAGCAAGTCACTGAAACTTTTTGACTTCCGGTGCCTTATTTTCAAAACAAAATAATTCCATACCTTCTTCTTAGGGTTGATGTGAAGATTTTATGAGTCAATAGATATAAAGTAATTTCCTTCTCCAGGGGATCTTCCCAACCCAGGGACTGAACCCACGTCTCCTGCATTGCAGGCAGATGCTTAACCCTCTGAGCCATCAGGGAAGCCCAGGAATAAAGTACTGCAAAAGTCCTTGGTACAGAGTAAATGCTCAATTTATTATTGTTTTTGAATGCTTACTATATGCTAGAGACAAGGAGAACGCTGCACTTGAGTAATTAAATAGGATAATGCTTGTACACACGCTATCCCGTTTAATCCACATAGTAACTCTGGGTGGTAGCTGCCTCCATCTTGCTTGGAGAAATCACACCATCAGATAGTGGTCAAGTTAACACAGCAAAGGTCAAAGCCAATGAGAACAAATCTGTAGTGATCTTCTCATTTCTTAACAGCCTTTCTTTACTCAGATTTCTCAGAATCTTTTAGTTGGTTCATGTCATCTACTTATTCCACTCTCCAGAAATCATGAGATTAGATCTGAATCTCAGTCAGTCTTGTCCTTGATGCCACTGGGAACCGAAATCCTTTCACAGAATATATATCAATATAAAGCTTGATTTTTCCACAGCTCTGTGAGCCATCTTGATTTCGCTGATGAATACCTGTTCCAGCTTACACTGCAGATACTACTGCCCTGAATTTTCTTTTTGTTTGTTTCATTCAAAAGAGTTTGCACACTTTTATCCTTTTGAGAACAAGATTTTCTGCAAATCCATCTGGGACCTACAATATATGCATGTGGATTTTGTTCTGAAAGTAAATGCACCACTCTGCCCTTCAGCTTTTTCCACAAAGTCTCAAGTGTACCAAAGTTTGTTACCTCAGGGGTTGAATGCCACTTTTATATCATCAAATATTTATCCACATACTTTTCAAAGTATTGTCACAGAAGTATTTTATCTGTAGCCAGATTTAACTTTCAGTATTCAATTAGATGGTTAGTTGTGTTTTATTTATTTCACATCATATCACCATTGCTTCCTATCAGACATCCTGCTCTGAGCTGAGTCAGATATTAACAGTAAAATCTCTGCAGTAAAATTACTGCAGCCAGATGATCCCTGAGATGACAATATAATGGTTCAGGAAGGACTTACAGCTACTGGAGGGAGGTGTCCACATCCCATCATATTGTCTTTGAACTCCAACTGCCTAACTAAGAGGTTGACCATTAGTACGCACTCAGTAGTGTTTCATGAATGAATGCATGACTTACATGTTTGCCCCCCAAAAATTCACTTACTAAAAATAAAGCAAAACTAGGATACATTCAAAAATTATTGATCTTATTTTTCCCCAAGAGAAGTTTCCACATGTAAGAAGAGAAGACTAAGACAATAGGTTGATTTTGGTTTTTATTTCTAATGTATACAAGTAGATTTACTATTCATCAAGTGCTTGTTGGGACCTAAATATCAGGAATTTTGCTGGATACTGGTCACCTGGCCAAGCAAAACCGGAAATGTCTTCCTGGCCTATATCCTGCTTATTGTCTTGAGTATATGTGTGTGAAACTCCAGCATAAAAACCCTAAACTGCCCAATGAAAGCCCAAAATGGTCCAGGTGATAATGGGCATAATGTGATACTAAAAATTGCAACTAGAGTGACTGTAACATATTCACTATAAAATAATGCAATCCATTGGCAGAGACCCCGATGCTGGTAAAGAATGAGGGCAGGAGGAGGAGGGGACAACAGAGGATGAGATGGTTGGATGGCATCACCGACTCAATGGACATGAGTTTGAGTAAACTCAAGGAGTTTTGTGATGGATAGGGAGGCCTGGCATGCTGCAGGTTCAGTTGCAACTGAGCAACTGAACTGATAATACCTTATATATTAAAAGAAAAAGATACATGTCTATGCTTTTGGTTCACCACTGTAATTTGCATAACATACTCAGATGGACGAAACTGGAGCCCATTATCCAGAGTGAAGTAAGCCAGAAGCAAAAACAATACAGTATATTAACACATATATATGGAATTTAGAAAGATGGTAACGAGAACCCAACATGCGAGACAGCAAAAGGAACGCAGATGTATAGAATAGACTCGTGGACTTTGTGGATGAGGGTAAGGGTGGGATGATATGGGAGAAGGGCATTGAAGCATGTTAATTGTCATGTGTCTAGTCAATCGCCAGCCCAGGATTGATGCTCGGGGCTGGTGCAGCGAGATTTCCCGGGGGGAGGGAGGAGGGAGGGGGGTTCCGGAGGGGAAGCATATGTAAACCCATGGTGATATCATGACAATGTATGGCAAAAACAATTAAAAAAAATAATAAAATAAAAGTGAAAAAGAATCTTTTAAAAATAAAAATCTAAATAAGAAACTTAAGATACAAAAAAACTATGATAAACCTAAGTTCTTATTCTGTTAAAATCAGTTTTTCAAAAATATATACTTTATCAATTTTCCTATAAGAGAATACAGTACTTCTTCATTAACAAAACATTTCCAAGCCTTAGTCATGATGTTTGAATAAAGTATTAATAATATATTCTTGGAAACCACAGTAAGTAAATGATTAATATCTACATTTATAATAGAGTAGGATAATAATTACAGCAAATCTATTCAAAATATATACAAATTTTATATAAATACAACAACTATAGGTCCTGAGGTAAAGCTGGGTTATTTAAAAAATGAATTTTAAAAGAAAATAAATTTAATTACCAACATAAACACTGTGAAACGGAGTTGGTATCTTTGAAAATTAAGAGTCTGGCGTTTCTAGTGTAGTTAAACACAGAGTTAAAATACAATTAACAATTTTACTCTCACACAGAAATAAAAACGTATGTCCATTCACACATTAGCACAAAAATGTTCACAGAAGTATTATTCATAGTATATAAAAGTGGAAACAACCCACATGTCTATCTGATGTACAGATCAATGAGGTATATCCATACAATGGAGTATTATTCAGTAAAAAATAAAAGGAACAAATTACTGACACATATTACTACATAAATGAACCTTTAAAATGCTATGCTAAGTGCAAGAAGTCAATCAACAAGGGCCACATATTGTGTGATTCCATTTATATCAAGTGTCAAGAATAAGCAAGCCTACAGTGTCAAAAAGTAACCAAAAAGTGGTCACCTAGGTCTGGGAATAACAGAGGACCAGGATAGAGTCTAGAGGTACAGGGCTTCTTTTATGAGCGATAAAATTTTTCTATAATGGTGGTGATAGTTGCACAACTATGACCATACTAACAATTGACTTATACTCTTTAAGTGGGTGAACTGTATGGTCTATGAACTATATTACAACAAAGCTGCTTTTAAAAAAGAAGAGAAATAGAAAAGTGGGTCACTCTTAGATGAGAGCAATTTTCATTTCCCTCCAGATTTGTTTAAAGATCTTGCCAAAGTGTACTGTATGTAACACACTGAATTAATATAAAGGCTTTGAATAATACCAGTTCTTAACTATACTAATTCTTAATAAAAATATATGCTAGATGAATGCTGTTCAATATATAATTTACTCTTTGCATGGGTTAAAATGTTTTGAAATAGCATTCAAACACTGTAGTTACAAGAAGTCTTTGAAATAAATATTCCCCTTACAGAAATACATCCTTTGGAAATAATTAAGCATATGCACAATTATTTCACTTCAAAATGTTTGTTAATATTGTCTACAATAGTAAAATTTAAGAGCCAAAATGTCCAGCAATAAGCATTAGGTTAGACAATCTCACATCATTCAGTGACGTAATATGTACTCATTTAAAAAATATTATGGGAATAATTCTTGAAATAAAAGTACCTATACTACAGAGTTGGGGATGAAATTAGGTTTTAAGTGAGTATATACAGTATGAAACTTTTTTTAAAGATATGCACAGAAAATTAGCTTATATTATTGGGGTGGCATAATCACGTAATTATGGATAAATATCTTTTCTTTTGCTTCTCTACACTTAAAAGTCTTCCCTATAATGGCTTTCTGTTGATTTGGTAATCCACAAGATATTTTTCATTGCCTTTTATTTATTTTTTTTTCCTCCCTTTTATTGTTTTTGTCATACAATGCCATGATATCACCATGGGTTTACATATGCTCTCCCTCCAGAAACCCCTCCCTCCCCCCTCCCCCCCGGGAAATGCCTTTTAAATAACTAAATAGCATATTAGTTTTTACAGCAACCAGCATTGTATCACTTCATCATATTTCAGCCAAGAGGTTAACTCCGGTCACCCTGAAGGAAGATGATAAGAAATGGTGAGCCTGATGGAATATATACAAAGTCAGAGGGACATTCTTACCTACCTGTCTTTCCATGAGAGACAATTATTCATCATGAACTGATGAATGGTACTTAACCATTTCTCAGGCTGTTTTCATCCATCATTGTCCAGTCAATTCCGATCATACCATCCTAATCCTGTGGGGGGAAAATGACAGACTCTGTATATCAAACAAGATTTCCAGTTGTAAGCAACAGAAAATGAATTTGGCTCTTCTAAGCCCATGGAAGAGTCTGGAAGTATGTAGGGGACTGGCAGAGGTAAGAAGACCTGCTTAGAAAACCTTCAAGAACCAAAGGGCTTCCAGAAGCCAAGACACAACAGATTCCAGGATGGGATACCACCATCTACTACTGCCTTCGTGTCCAGGTGGGAAGGTTAAAAGGCCTATGTTGGTCCTTTTCTGAATATGACCTTCTTGAAGCAAGTCTGTGAAGTTCAGGAAACATGCCTGCCCAGAGTCCATCCCTGCCTTCTTGAGCAAACTCTGGCTGGATACACAGGACCCCGGAATTCCCTGCACAAATACCCTGAGCCTATGCAGATCTCTTCACAGCCTCGACCCACTCAACAGTGGACCACACACGGGTGTGGTCAACATACAGCTTTATGTTGGGAAATACGAATTTCCCAAGGAGATTAATTAAACTGACCCCAGGGTTATTAGCTGAGTACAGACAGTCCTCTTCCTTCTGACAGAATGCGTATTTGCAGCTGCAGGCCAGGTTGTTCCTGTGCATGGGCACAAAGCTCCTAACAAAGCAGGATGAGCCTGGAGCAGGAAGAGGAAGAGGGGCTCAGCGACCAGGGCCAAGCACCAGGGTCCAACTCCCCAAGCTTTCAAAATTCGGCCCACAACTCTGAGGGCTCTCAGAATTCTAATTCAATTCGGGCCAGATGGGTTTTAATGAAAACTACATTTGTCAAGGTATAAGAATAGAAATACATTATTAAGCAGTTCCTTAGATGGATTTACAATGTTTAAATATTTAGTTGTACAGGATGTGGGCCACTGTGTACCATTGGGCCTAGCAAATACTGCCAGCAGCAAACCCGGCTCACAGAACTAATTCTCATCATTCCTTTACTTTTGTAATTTTTTTTTCTCAAGATTCATTTTTCTTCAGATTCAATTAAATTGACTGAGCCCAGGTAATGAGCTGCACCCTCGCTGCCAGGCACTAGGAAGAAGAGGACCAGGCCCTTTATGGTTTCTATGGTGGGGGTGAGGCCCTGTGACCCACAGGACCACAAAGGACAGTGACAGTCCACGAAGTTCAGGCAAGGCAGCCAAAGGAACCAAACACAAACAAATACGCATTCTGTTAGGAGGAAGAGGACCATCCTTACTCAGCTAATAACCCTGGGTCAATTTAGTTAATCCTCCTTTCCCTCATATATAAAATAACCATAATAATTCTTGTGTCTTGGGATTGCTGAAAACATTAAAAAGATGATTAACTGAAAAATGCTCTGGGACTTCCCTGGTAGTCCAGAGGCTAAGACTCCAAGACCCCAGTGCAGAGAGCTAGGGCTCAGTCCCTGGTCAGGGAACTAGATCCCTCATGCTGTAACAAATATCAAATTTCCTGACTGCCCAAAAGAAGACCTGGTTCAGTCAAATAATTTTTTTAAAAAAATTTAAAAAGAAAAGAAAAATGCTCTGCAAACTTCAGAGTGCTGTCGGAATGATCACAGTAATGTTATCACATTCTAGAGAGAGCTCTGACAGCTGCTAATCAAGAATTAAGAGAAGTAGACTCAATAGGGGAGACTTGACAATGATGAAGGGTGACAACAGGCATGACTGTAGCTGCTGAAACACTCTTCTACTCAAACCTTTACATTTTTGTGCTACAGTTCAACCTTTCGTCAGAAGGAATCTCTCCCATATAATCTGCACATTTTCCTCACACTAAATTTGCTGGCTTCAATTGGTCATCCCTATCAATTCAATACACTCTAAGCAGGCTGTTAAATACATCCAAAGATTTCACAATCAACAGCAGAGATCCAGTTATCATTAAAATGAAGTGCTGACACTGGAATAAGGCCACAAGGAAGTACTCACTGCTACTGTCCTGGAATTATAATGATTTCTCCACTTGGCCTTTAAAGGACTGAATCATCTGCTGTATATCTGTCTTGTTTACTAATAAGATGTTTGAAATCAAAATATTAACATGCCCATGTATACATGATTATCAGAACTAGAAACGATCTTAGCACTGAGTTTACAAAAAGACAGCTTCTTTGTCGGCTGCGGGGGCGAAAGGGGGAGGTGGGGAAGGGTTGAGGAAGGGAAAGTTAGGGAGTTTGAGATCAGATCAATATATACACACTGCTATATTTAAAATGGATCACCAACAAGGACATACTGTAGAGCACAGGGAAATCTGCTCAACGTTATGTGGCAGCCCGGTGGGAGGGGAATTTAGGGGAGAATGGATACATGTATATTTATGGCTGAGTCCCTCTGCTGTGCACCTGAAACTATCACAACACCGTTAACCGTATATACTTCAATATAAAATAAAAAGTTTTAAAAAGATAGCTTCTTTGTTAACTGCCTACATTCCTTATCTCCGCCGGATGCATAAAATTTTATGAGATGATAGTCATTTTCCAACTTCACAGAATATAAGCTAAGAAGTATTGGAGAGTTTGAGAGGAAACTTGACATCGGGTAGGAGGTAAAAGATAACAAGTGAAGGCTTTTGTTTTAGAAGATGCACATCCAAAGAGATTTCTGTCATAGGAGACAAGAGAATTTTCCTCAGAAGTTTACCTCCATGCAAGAGAGACTAAACACAAGCATCCCAGCAATTAGAGATTACCTATTCGAAAGACTATTTGAATCAGGATGGATTTAAGATACTTAGAAAAAGTCAGGAAAATGAACATTGCACTTTGCTACTTTCCTGTCCTTTTTCTTTTTTTCCTCTTTGACCTCAAAATACAGTTCTTTTCTGAAACGAATAAGTGTATGGGCTACTCACAAAATCTTATAAAATAAATGTCAGAATAAGAGCAAGCAAAGACATGTCAATTTATTGTCAGAGACTTGGATTAAATTCCCACTTCTTTTCCTAAATTTTCATATCTATGGTTTGGAGAAATAATTTCATGAGTTGTTACTAATGGTAATTAATGTCTAATGGGACAGGGGAGCCTGGTGGGCTGCCTTTTATGGGGTCACACAGAGTCGGACACAACTGAAGCAATGCAGCAGCTGTGTATTTTAAGCATGAGTTTTTAAATACCACTTTGTAAGGAGCAAAAGGAGCTTCTGAAACTCATAGTTCTTAAAAGAGTAAGGGCCTAAATGAAACAGAACACTATAAGGGGCGTGCGTGTGTGTGTGTGTGCGCGTGTGTGTGTGTGTGTGCGTGTGTGTGTGCGCGCGCGCACGCTCCACTATGTCCAACTTTTTGCCACCTTCTGCAGGAGATCTTCTCAATCCAGGAATTGAACCTGCCTCTCTTACCCCTCCTGCTCTGGCATCGACCAGAGCCACCTGGGAAGACTGACAAACAGTTACGGGGCAACTAAAATAACTTGATCAAACCTATGCACTTGACTTGCTGTGGAGCGTTTTATTGATTTTGCTCAAATCACTTCAACCTCACTCTTTCTTATGTCTTGGCTTTTTTTAGGGATCTCAAACTCAGCATTTCTCAACAAGAACTTGCAGACTCTTCAACAGTAATGGCAATATGATGTATATTATATATTCCAGAAAGCAACATTTTATTGAGTGAGATATAATATGCAGTACCAAAATGATCTCTTCGGTTGAGAAAAATTCCTCCAAAAACAATCAACGGTCTCAATGAGTGAGGCCTCTGTCTTTCTCTTCCATCTTTGTTTCCCCACCCAGACTCTCTTGGCCATCTTGAAAGCAGTCTTTCACTTCTTATGTTGTGTTGATTTCATTCTTGCTTTTTCTTCACCTTCAACACCCAACCCTTCCCCCAGCACACATACTAGGCACCGCTTAACACCCCTGTCTGCATTTTAACATTTTCTAAGATATTACTGCTCAAGTTGGGGGTTGATGGATCATCTGCTTCTGAATCACCTGGAGTCCTTGTTAACAATTCAGATGTTTGAGCCCAATGCCAAGCTCCTGAATCAGATTAACCGAGGGAAGGCCCGGAAATCTGCATTTTAAACAAGATGCCTTTGGCAAAACTAACACAATAATGTAAAGAGAAAAATTAATTAATTAATTAAAGAAAAACAAGATGTTTGCTGAATCTGATCCACAGCTAAATTTGAGATCAGTTGTTCTATAATTTCTGTAAATTCTTGTTCACCCAGTTCCCCAGTGATTCACTAATACCCCTAACTTAGAACCCTTATTTCCTAAACCACTTACAGGGGAAATGAAAGGCATCCTGCCAGGTGATATTTCTCACTTTGCTTAGCGGTTTTGTGAATTTTTATAATAATTTTAACTGTGTGTATGTGACTTTCCTCCCAACATCACTTTTGTAATTTTGGGGGGAAACCCTGATGTCACACTAGTTTTTTGCATCAACTACAGGGCCCAAGGCAGTACCTTGTGTACATGAAACGCATAATTAACATTGATGGGCTGACTTTACACCAGACTCATCTTGGATATCATTCTGATTTCATTCATGGGCTTCTCTTCTGCTTAGTTCTATTTCCCAGTGTTTGTCTTGACTTGCCACTCTTTTCACTTTTTATTTCTTTATTAGTGAGTAACCATTTATGTGATTTTCTGTGATTGGCCTGTAGATGGTTATCCTGCCCAGACCCTCTCAAACTCCAGATAAGTATATACCTGCTCAGGGGACATCTCTCTTTAGAAGTCTAACAGACACCTCACATTTAACATTATCCACATATACCTCATTCTTTTTTCTCCCAAACTCTGTGTCTGCACCTGAATTTTTGCCATTGCCCTTGGAAGTATTATCTGATACCTCCTGGTACATATATTCTAAAGTCAGATAAATCTGATTCTGCTTGTCCAAATTCTGGCTTACCAATATCTGTATAATCTCAACCAAGGTTTCCAAATTTCCTGAATCTCAGCTCCTTTATCTTTAAAATAGCTATCTGGTACTTATTCTGTAGGTGTGTTATAAGGATTAAATGAATGTGTTTGCAAAATACTTAGCATCTTATTGGTTTATGACATACTTAAAGTTAATGATTCAGGCTGTGATTACTTCTTGCATTGTTTTCATGTTTTCTAAAGTCTTCTTACACTGTTGTAGGAATGTCAATTGGTACAGTCACTATGGACAACAGTATAGAGGATCCTCTTAAAAAAATAAAAATAGTCCTATCATATGACCCAGAAATCCCACTATTGGGCACATACTCAGAGGAAACCATAATTTCAAAACATACATGCACCCCAATGCTCCTTGTGGCACTATTCACAATAGCCAAGACATGGAAACAACCTAAGTGTTCATCAACAGAGGAACGGATAAAGAAGATGTGGTATATAGATATACACACACATATATATACACACACCCACACAAAAACACACAATGGAATATTACTTAGGCAGAGAAAAACAAATATATATTAACACATATATGTGGAATCTAGAAAAATGGTATAGATGAACTTAACTGCAAAGCAGAAACAGACACAGAGACAGAGGAAACAAATGTATGGATACTATGGGGGGAAAGAGGAGTGGGATGGATTGGGACTGACATACATCCACTACTATGTATAAAATAGGTAACTAATTAAGACCAACTGCATAGAACAGGGAGCTCTAGTCAATGGTCTGTGGAAACCTAAAAGGGAAGGAAATCCAAGGAAGAGAGCATAAAGGTATACGTGTTGCTGTACAGCAGAAACTAACACAACACTGTAAAGCAGCCACACTCCAATAAAAAATAATATACAAAAATGTTCTTTCTGCTCAGGTCTTGGTTCCCCATATGTGCCTTCCCCACAGCCACCAGAGGCTATATTTAAATCATATACATGGAGGAGTCTATCTTCTGCGTACCATCCTTCAGCAAGTCCACAGGGCTTTCCTGACAAACTGTTAACCCCCTGATTAGCACACAGGTCCTCTTGCTGACCGGGTGCCCTCTGTTCCTCTAGCCTCCTCTGTTACCCTCAACACTGGCAATGTCTGCTTTAGATTCTGCTTTGTGTCTGTCCAATGAGTCATGCAGATCAAGCATCCATATATTCCTCCTGGATGTAAAAGGCATGAGGTATTATTCTCATCACTCAGATCTTGGGGAAACTTTCTTTATTACTGAGATGCTCCTGTGTTATTTCTTAGCATTGTGGCTGCATGTTGGTCACAGAGCTGATTACATTTTGGTGTGGATGTGATTTGCTTGTTTACTTCTCCCAAGTAATTAAACTGTGCCCAATTCACCTTTTGATCTGACAACGCCAGACACTATGCCTGGCGCATAAAAAGTGCACAATGGCTATGTATTAAGTATGTTGGTAACATATTAAAATGAGATCTCTTCTCTTTCCCAGTTCACTGTGATCCTCCTCTCCTTGCTTACTATACTGACTCGGCTAGGATCCAACTTACCATTTTAAGATGGGCTGAGGTGTTACTAAAGTGGTCCATCTCTCCTTGGAACCAAGAATCTCTACCACAACCTAGCCTCAACTTAATTTCAGAAATGAGTGAAAAGGAAAAATCCTAGGAAAAACTATCTGTATTCCTGTCTCTTACCAGCAAGATATAATCCACAGCACTTCTTTTAGCACATGGCAGGAATCTGCTTCTAGGTGAAAGATTCAACTGCTATTTTATACATGTGGTGCTGATAAAACTGAAAATGGGTCTTGAGGCCAACTATCGTCACGATGATATCAGATTTGAGGAGACCCAGGTACTTCTCTCTACTCAGGATTATTCCTTGGATGAAAACCGGGCTGAGACTCCCTTTCTTTTATCAGTAGGGATCAGAGGGATTTGGGGAGTGAATCAACAGACTGCCCCCCCTTCTCCTTCTACATCAATTTACCTTCCAATGGCAAATAGACAATTCAGTTAAGCTCTGCATTTCCTGAACTTCTTTTGGATCAATAGTTCATTACCTGCTCTATCTGCCAATATGTAAAACCTTCACGAGAGTTTCTATAATCAAATGAAAAACCTGTATTTACAGACTGTGAGATGATTTAAAATTCAAAAGGTCTTCTTCCTATTTTTACTTTTTTAGGGTGTTAGCTTTGACTCTCATTCTGCTTGTCAGTTTTTCTTTAAGGAATGTGCAGTTCTAAATGCCTCTCCTTTAGACAGTAGCCTTGACATATAACACAAGGGGACCTCTCACCTTTTACAAAACAAAAGCTACTTATCAGATTTCCTGGCTTCTCAAATCACTGTTTGCTGTCAGGTGGGAAGGACTATCCTCATGGGAGATCAAGGGCCATTAGATATAATTAACTGACTCCATTCCTTTCCTCTTAAGAGATGGATTTTAAACAATCACTACGCATCCCACCCTGGTTTGTGATTACATTCTATTAGAGGTGATGAAGCATCTTCAGAGAAAAGAGCCATCATTACGAAGTGAGTTTAAAAACAAATTCCCATGAGATCTGATAATTATCTCATGGAGTAGAGATTACCTGCCTACAGTAAGAGGATTTATTTTGTTCATTACTGTACTCATAATAATAGCTTGCAGCATGATACCAAAAAACGAGAGGGCAAAGCATGAGTCTCAGGAGAACAGAGATCTCACTTCAATTCGGTGAAGGGAAATCAGCCACAAGAAGACAAAAACTAAGTGTAAACAACCATTGTTCTCTGGAAGATAACTTGGTCAACTTTCAGTTATCTTTCATGGTTTGTACGGATATAACTAACCAGAGCAGCTCAGAGTTAATATGGTTTACTATCTCTGGTTTTCATTTCTACATGCCGTCTACGCCTCAGCAACCAAAACACTTCATTATCTTCCCCCAAATGAGAAAAGTAGTGATGAGAAAATCCACTGAGGAAGGGAAAACAAGAAAGAGAAACAGGGTACAGAAAAGGCCAACGTAACCCAATAACTGTCATCATGGACAGAGGCAATTATGACTTAGGCATTCCGCAGGGGATAGGGAGCCAGGGACAGCTTTGAGCAGAAGGCAGGAGGAAAAGCTGAGAGTGGCACGTCAGCACTTCGATTAAAGCACGTTTCCAAACACTCACATTCATACATATGTTAAAGTACAAAATGACATTCCCGAGCCAAACATAAATGCATTGCATACTGTGTACAACTTCAAATGAGAAAACAAGAAGAGTGGATTCCGAGACCTGTGAACAATATACAAGAACTCCCCAAAGGAATGAGGATCTGAATACATCACAGAAATGAGCATTTTATGCCGCTTGACAAGAGCATTTGCTTCCATTCTCTCACTTTGCTGATAAAGGCTCTAAGCCAGAGAAATGACTCAGCACGTCGTCAGAGCCACACTCCAGGTTCCTTCCTCATGAAGTTGTGTCAAGGTTATGTTTACATTACACACAAGTTAGTAGTATGTGCTGTGTATACACGTCTGTTGTTTTAACCTTTTTTAAGAACAGCGCTTCAAGTGGTCCAGGTTTAAGCATCATATATCCTCAAACATGATAACGTTTAGAATTCTATATGGAAATAACAGAATAATGTTTATTGCACAGCTGCTATGTTGAAAACTAGGTTGTGATTTACCACATTTAATCTTCAAATAACCCAGGGGAAACATCCCATTTTCCAGCCGAGAAACCAAAACTCAGAGGACTTAGGTACCTGTCGCCACACTGAAGAGGAAACAGCAGAATCTGAGTTTAAACCTGGGTCATTCAGAACCTATGTGCAGTCTCTCTTACCTCATTAGCTTGGCCTTGGAAAATTCTATTTGTGAAGTTCCTGCTTGTGTTTTTGCAAGTAAACGAGTGGTTGGAAATCACAGCATTGTGACTCCAACTCGTGACTTTTCATGAAATGACCCGTTGGCAGCAGTAAACAAAACAGAAAGTACTGCCGGCTGTCTGAAGAGTGCAGAGCAGACTCAGTCACAACTTCAAACGTCAGGCTTCTTTAGTGCCTCTCTGAACATCACTCACACTTAGACGGCAGCCCGATTTTTCTCAAGAGAAGCCATCATGTCCCTCAAGGATTTCAAGGCTATAATCCTACAAGGGCAGGAAAGATGGAAGCTGTCTTTGAAGCCTGTTCACACATGCCTGATGCTGAACTGAAGTTTAGAGCCTGTTAGAACTCTCAGCATAGGGGTCTGCTAAAGCAGCTGATGAGGTTTCACTTGTGAATAATGAAAGAAACACGTCAGTCTTTGTCGCTGTTTTTCTGAGGAAGAAAATAAACAGATTGGCCTGTCTGATTTTGGAAAGAATAATTTATCAGGTGATCTCATGGTTGGAGCACAAAGATAAGAGTTAAGAACTCTGAAACTTGGTCAGCATTACTGTCCTACCAGCAAACCCCTGTCGGTGTCTTCTGAAAGGCCAGTCAAGGCACTGGACGGGATTCCACCATGGAAAACAGGTTCCAGACATAAGCTCTATCACTGTCTTTGTCTCACACATGTGGATACTGGAAAAATCATCTTTCCAAATTAGCTGTATTTATGTTAAGATTATGAAACATAAAACAAATGATCCAATCTAAAATCACTTAATCTCTCTAGAGCAGGGGTTTGACAAACATTTTCTGTAAAGATCCAGATAAAATTTTAGGCCAAGTTTGATAAACCTGTGTCTATTTTTTCAGTTATTGGCAGCAAAACTGTGGATATGACAGAGTCTTATTTATAGTTAAGGGCAAAGTAGAAAGGGAATTTGGGGGAGATTCCTTGCCGGGGCAAGACTGTGGATGTGGCAGTACAATGTTCTAGTACTGTTGTCTCCTTGTTGGGGGAGGAGAGGATATTTCTTTTATGCTCTCTTCTTGGAAGAGATATTTAATGAGTCTAAAAGTCTTATATGTAACACAGGTGATTTGCTAGAGAATTCAAGGGTGGATTGAGGGGCAACCAGAAAGGAAAGGGTTCAGGGACATTCTACCTGGCTAATCTTGGTCTGTTCAAGGTGCCCCAGCCACATCTCAATGCAGTGATTTTGGGAGACACCAGTACCTCTTCCAACATTTGACTTCATCTCAAAATGCATCTTTCAGTGCATCAGACATTGGAGAAGAAAATGGCAACCTACTCCAGTGTTCTTGCCTGGAGAATCCCAGGGATGGGGGAGCCCGGTGGGCTTCCATCTATGGGGTTGCACAGAGTCAGACACGACTGAAGCGACTTAGTAGCAGCAGCAGCACATCAGACAGCAAAACCCTACAACAGATGAGCATCAAGAGACAGATGAAAGATGGTGGCCATCAGTGATGGTGATGAGCAGCCTTCACTTCCACATGCAAAGTCTGACCACCGTCCCTCTCTGAGCCCCAGCTGCCTCAAAGATGAAAAGGTGGGCATTTTCTAACCTCTAAAAAGTTACTATGGAAATTCAAACTAACAGAGGGCAGTGCTTGGCACAGGGCCTAGCTCACCAGGGATGCTCAGCAGTAGCTGTTACTATTTTTTTTTTTTTTTTTTTATTTTGGCTGCACTAGGTCTTTATTGCTGTGCGCAGGCTTTCTCTAGTTACAGAGAGCTAGGGCTCCTCCTCCTCGTTGGGCACAGGCTTCTCATCATGGTGGCTTCTCGGGGTGCAGAACACAGGCGCTAGGCATGAGGGCTAAGTAGCTGTGGTGCACGAGCACAGCTGCTCCATGGCAATGTGGAATCTTCCAGAACCAGGAATCAAATTCATGTCCCTTTCATTGGCAGGCAAACTCTTACCACTGCATCACCAAGGAAGTCCTGTTACTGTGGAGCCGCAAGGTCCTACTTTCGAAATCATGTCAGGTTTATTTCTATCACTTCGGAAGGCAGGTGAATATCATGACAACTTATATACATAATCTCCTTTTTCTCTGAAGTAACACAACTCTAAAATGTTTGAAATTACAAATCTTTCAGGTGGAAGATTGGAATCTTTCAGATGGATGTCACTGTCCATGGCTCGTACTTCTCTTTAACCTCCCATTTCTCTCTTTTGACTTATTATAAACTAACTGATGCTAAAGCTGAAGCTCCAATACTTTGGCCACTTGATGCAGAGAGCCAACTTACTGGAAAAGACCCTGATGCTGGGAAAGGTTGAGGGCAAAAGGAGAAGGGGGTGACAGAGGATGAGATGATTGGATGGCATCATCAACTCAAGGGATGTGAGTCTGAGCAAACTCTGGGAGACAGCAGAGGACAGGGAAGCCTGGGGTGCTGCAGTCCATGGGGTTGCAAAGAGTCAGAAACAACTGAGCACCTGAACAACGACAAAACAAAACAACAACAAAATAATTCAGGAGGCAGTGGACTTTTCTCATACCTATACAATGTCAAAACATCAAAAGGTTTCATTTTATGTGACCATACTTTATTTTTTTTAAACTCTACTTCTGCCACACTGACATTAATAACAGTACAGAAGCTTCTTTGAATTGCATTGGAGAAGGAAATGGCAACCCTCTCCATCGTTCTTGCCTGGAGAATCCCAGGGACGGGGGAGCCTGGTGGGCTTCCGTCTATGGGGTCGCACAGAGTTGGACACGACTGAAGCGATTTAGCAGCAGCAACATATATAGTAAAATTTTTGTTTATGAACATAGATACAATATAAATAGGAATCCTTAAAGTGCAGTCCTCCTATACAATTAAAATCAACCACCTCATCAGGTTAAAAGCATTTTTCATTTTAAAAAGGTTGAGCTAGGAGGCCCACTGACCTCACTGCCACTCATCTGCCTTGTGTCAAATTTATTTCAGAGAAAGAAAGGCACTTTATAAGATTCACACATTCAAAATGCTGTAGAAATTTTCCCTGGGAAAAACACCAAACACAACTGGCTATGTGCTAGTTGACTGTATCAAATATACTCAGACAGAACACTCTTATCTTTGGGAATGAGCATATCTGTCCCTTGCACTCTGATCTCTGAGCGGTGGCAGGAGCAGCCCCAAAGAAAACCTCAGTGTGTGTTTCCCGCCTTCTCCGAAGAATGTTGTCTACAGGCAAAATCAGGAGAGATACTGTGCATTAACAGCAGGCTGGGAATGGGAAAAAGTTACTAGAGAGGAATCTGAAATGTATGCAAAAGTAGAAAGATATAGTCCCCATGGTGTTTCGCAGAAAGGGACGGGAGAGTTATGAGCTGACTGTGTGCATGGGAGCCCCAGACATCTCTTTTGTGGTGCAGTACAATGTAATGAACCTCCCTGACACGAGGCACTGCTCAGTTTGTAGCTCTGCGTGGTATCCTTAAACCAAAGGCTTGGGGAAAACAGCCCTGATTTCAATACCCTTGTAAAAGCCTCACCTATTGGTAACAGCATTCATTTTTAGCTACAGAAGCCCAGCGGAGGTGTCTGGACACCACCCAAAATGTGGCCTCCCAAGAAAGAGGTGTCAGTGCTTCTGCGCTGGCTCACCATGCTACCTGGGCTCAGGGCGACATGCCCCCCCAAAGCCAGAGGTGCCTTGCTACTCTACCCACCTAGTGGTTTCCTCTTCAATATCTTCAGTTTCACTTTCTCCTTTCTTTCTGTAAAATAACACCCAAAAGTCTTCTCAAATTTGCACACACACCAAAAAAACACCCCAAGATTCTACTGCATCTTTCAGTCTTTTTCACTTGTCTTACTGCTAAAATCTAAGTCAGCGGCCTATGAGTATTAACTATTTTTTTCCATCTATGCACTCCTCAACTTCCTATCATGAGGGTAACTTGCCCACCATGCTCCAAAAGGTGCTCTCTCGAAGTCAATGAAGTATTACTTTCTTTACAATCTAGAGCATTCCACTCATTCTGATTTTCGACTGTCATGTTTTTATGCGACAAGGCGTCTCTGTCGGCTCTTATCTCTTCTGTGATAACAGACTCAGCAGGTCATCCGAAGGTTTTAATCCTGGACTCACACCTGCTTTGCACCTACCTGTGCTGCCAGTTAGCCCTGGGGACAAACCAAGTAAAGCTGTAGCCAGTGCCCTCTGCTGACATCACTGAGGCTAACCAGGAACCACACCACTCAGAGGGCCTCTGGTAGCTCTGGAAAGACAGGGGCTGTGTTCCACAGCTCAGTGTGACGGGTGCCCTGTGGAGGTGGGCACTGCAAACAACATGGCCACAGATGTGCCCTATGCAGAGGGGTGAACTCAGATGGCGCCTATGAAAGGAAAAGCCAAAATCTACCACAAAAGCAGTTCTGGATCTGCCATAATATACCCCTTACCTGAGGCCACTTAGGACTATGCAAGGACTGTACATGGTCAGGGAGGAAGCATGAATCACACAGACAGCGGAGGGAGGGAGGCGGGTGAGTGCCTCAAACACTGGTGCAACCGCATTCTTTACAGACTTAGACTCAAATAACAGGTGTTACGCATAGGCCATTTTTTGCTTGATTTCTTCTTTGAAATGATCCCTTTCAGTTCAGCTCAGTCATTCAGTACTGTCCAACTCTTTGTGATCCCATGGACTGCAGTACACCAGGCCTCCATGTCCATCACTAATTCCCAGAGCTTGCTCAAAATCATGTCCAACGAGTCAGCGATGCCATCCAACCATCTTATCCTCTGTCGTCCCCTCCTCCTCCCACCATCAATCTTTCCCAGCACTGGGGTCTTTTCAAACTGAGTCAGTTTTTCGCATCAGGTAGCCAAAGTATTGGAGTTTCAGCTTCAGCATCAGTCCTTCCAATGAATATTCAGGACTGGTCTCCTTTAGGATGGTCTGGTTGGATCTCCTTGCAGTCCAAGGGACTCTTGAAAAAACCCTCCAAAAAGCAGGAATAGAAGGAACATACCTCAACATAATAAAAGCTATATATGACAAACCCACAGCAAACATTATCCTCAATGGTGAAAAACTGAAAGCATTTCCCCTAAAGTCAAGAACAAGACAAGGGTGCCCACTCTCACCACTACTATTCAACATAGTTTTGGAAGACTTGGCCACAGCAATCAGAGCAGAACAAGAAATTAAAGGAATCCAGATTGGAAAAGAAGAAGTAAAACTTTCACTGTTTGCAGACGACATGATCCTCTACATAGAAAACCCTAAAGACTCTACCAGAAAATTACTAGAGTTAATCAGTGAATATAGTGAAGTTGCAGGATATAAAATCAACACACAGAAATCCCTTGCATTCCTATACACTAACAATTAGAAACAGAAATAGAAATTAAGGAAACAATTCCATTCACCATTGCAACAAAAAGAATAAAATACTTAGGAATATATCTACCTAAAGAAACAAAAGACCTATATAGAGGAAACTATAAAACACTGATGAAAGAAATCAAAGAGGACACAAATAGATGGAGAAATATACTGTGTTCATGGATTGGAAGAATCAATATAGTAAAAATAAGTATACTACCCAGAGCAATTTATACATTCAATGCAATTCCTAACAAGCTACCAGCAATCTTTTTCAGAAAACTAGAACAAATAATTTCACAATTTGTATGGAAATACAAAAAACCTCGAATAGCCAACGCAATCTTGAGAAAGAATGGAACTGGAGGAATCAACCAGCCTGACTTTAGGCTATACTACAAAGCCACAGTCATCAAGACAGTATGGTATTGGCAAAAGACAGAAATATAGATCAATGGAACAAAATAGAAAGCCCAGAGATAAATCCATGCATCTATGGACACCTTATCTTTGACAACGGAGGCAAGAATATACAATGGAGAAAAGACAATCTCTTTAACAAGTGGTGCTGGGAAAACTGGTCAACCATACACAAAATATAAACTCAAAATGGATCAAAGATCTAAACATAAGACCAGAAACTATAAAACTCCTAGAGGAAAACATAGGCAAAACACTCTCCAACATAAACCAAAGCAGGATCCTCTATGACCTACTCCCCAGAATATTGGAAATAAAAGCACAAATAAACAAATGGGGCCTAATTAAAATGAAAAGCTTCTGCACAACAAAGGAAACTAAAAGCAAGGTGAAAAGGCAGCCTTCAGAATGGGAGAAAATAATAGCAAACGAAGCAACAGACAAATAATGAATCTCAGAAATATACAAGCAACTCCTGCAGCTCCATTCCAGAAAAATAAACGACCCAATCAAAAAGTGGGCCAGAGAACTAAACAGACATTTCTCCAAACAAGACATAAAAACTGGCTAACATATGAAAAGATGCTCAACATCACTCATTATCAGAGAAATGCAAATCAAAACCACAGTGAGGTACCACTTTAAACCAGTCAGAACGGCTGCCATCCAAAAGTCTACAAGCAATAAATGCTGGAGAGTATGTGGAGAAAAGGGAACCCTCTTACACAGTTGGTGGGAACTAGTACAGCCACTATGGAGAACAGTGTGGAGATTCCTTAAAAAACTGCAAATAGAACTGCCAATTGACCTAGCAATCCCACTGCTGGGCATACACATTGAGGAAACCAGAATTGAAAGAGACACGTGTACACCAATGTTCATCACCGCACTGTTTACAATAGCCAGGACATGGAAGCAACCTAGATGTTCATCAACAGACGAATGGATAAGAAAGCTGTGGTACATATACACAATGGAATATTACTCAGCCATTAAAAAGAATTCATTTGAATCAGTTCTACTCAGGTGGACAGAACTGGAGCCTATTATCCAGAGTGAAGTAAGCCAGAAGGAAAAACAACAATACAGTATACTAATGCATATATATCGAATTTAGAAAGATGGTAACGATAACCCTGTATGTGAGACAGCAAAAGAGACACAGATGTATAGAACAGTCTTTTAGACTCTATGGGAGAGGGCAAGGGTGGGATGATATGGGAGAATGGCATTGAAACATGTAAATTATCATAGATGAAATGAATCACCAGCCCAGGTTTGATGCATGATACAGGGTGCTCAGGGCTGGTGCACTGGGATGACCCAGAGGGATGAATCGGGAGGGAGATGGGAGGGGTTCTGGAAGGGGAACACATGTATACTCATGGAGGATTCATGTCAATGTATGGCAAAACCAACATGATAATGTAAAGGAACAAATAAATTAATTAATTTTAAAAAAAAGAATCTTCTCCAACACCACAGTTCAAAAGCATCAATTCTTCGGCACTCAGCTTTCTTTATAGTTCACCTCTCACATCCATACATGACTACTGCAAAAACCATAGCCTTGACTAGACAGACTTTTGTTGGCAAAGTAATATCTCTGCCTTTTAATATGCTATCTAAGTTGGTCATAATTTTCCTTCCAAGGAGTAAGCGTCTTTTAATTTTATGGCTGCAGTCACCATCTGCAGTGATTTTGGAGCCCGGAATAATAAAGTCTGTCACTGTTTCCACTGTTTACCCATCTATTTGCCATAAAGTGATGGGACCGGATGCCATGATTTTAGTTTTCTGAATGTTGAGCTTTAAGCCAACTTTTTCACTCTCCTCTTTCACTTTCATCAAGAGGCTTTTTAGTTCTTCTTTGCTTTCTGCGATAGGGGTGTTGTCATCTGCATATCTGAGGTTACTGATACTTTTCCAGACAATCTTGATCATTTTAGGAAATGGTTGATGACACTGGTGTTTGCCAAAAATTAATCCTACCTTCAAAACATTCATATATGTGAGGATTAAAACTATTATACATATTTGGTTATACTGCACAAAAGAGTATTTTTCAGAACTCACATGTTTTCCAATTAAAATTACATACTATTCTTTTCTCTAAGGATGCAGAAGCCTAGAACTTAGAATTATTCTTCAAGAGCATCTATGTAAAATTCTTATGAAAGGACTACAGACTTCAATTTCCAGATCTTTTCTTCATCTTAAAAATGTTACAAATTCCTTGGAGATTTTCTCTAATATTGAACTCTGGGGCAAGAACTTTTGATTTTAAAAGTGGAAACATATTATATGGAAGGTAACTGACAATTCTATTAGAAGATTGTAAGGGAATCCCTTCCTGCTAACTAATGCTGCTATATTTGTCTATTCACCTTTATTTCTATGAGGTAAAATTTATGTTTGTAACAGAATCCTTCACCTAAGTTGTAGGAATTCTCTTTGTCAGATACACTTCTAATTTTGAACTTATTTTCAATGACCTGATCTTTTCAGAAAAAGAAAGAGATTCTGAACTTTTAAAATAAATGTCTCATTGAATTTGTTTTATGTTCTTCCATTATTCCTTCCCTCCAACACACACACAAAGATGGTTAGCATGTGAGTGATCTCCTCCTCTCTTATCTCTCTGTGTGTTTATGTCATCAATGCTGTAAATTCATTCAAAATCGACTTTCTTTCTCAGTGGCTCTTGAAGCGTGTGTCAGAAGCTGTAATCAGTATGTACTATGCCCACCCTCTCTGAAGGATGCTTTCATTTCCATGGTTTCTGTTTATGCATCTCAGCTCGTTACTGCATTTTTTCCTTGTAACTTTCAATTCCTTAGAGCTCCTTACATGCTTGGCATATTTCTATACATATCTCCCTTTACTTCCCAAATGGAAAGAAAACAAATGCTGAGAATGTTTTCTTTCTTTGATCATGCATCCCTCTGTTCTTGCATCAAGAAGATCTTAAGATTCAAAATATGAATGAAAGATAATGAAAAAATATATTTAAAAAAAGCACTCAAAGTTGTAAGTGAAAAAGCCTCTGGGGGAGTGTTGCGGGGGAAAATGAGGGATCTGATGGACACATGGTTTATGTGTATGCAACACTTGGTTATATGTGACCTGGGGTTTTCTTTAGGACAGAAGTCCTGATTTTCACTAAACTCAAGAATCGCTATGTACAGAATAAGAGGCAGAAAGAAGAAATCAATGTTCTCATGGGTGGTTGGTAATAATACCAATTAGTAAAGCATTTTTTGAGGACAACTGGGCAATCTGTGTTGAGAACCTTCAAATATAAATGTAAAGTTACTCGACAAATCCCAAGAAGACAATAAAGAAAGCAAGCAAAGATTTAGCTATAAGGATAGTCATTAAGTGTTGCTTATAAAAGCAAAAAACTGGAAACCATTTCCATGCTCAAAAACAGAGGATTAGTTAAATATATGGTGATCTGTTAAATGGAGTATGAACCAATCATTTAAAATAGGAGGCTTTAACCTTTGGGATCTAATGTCTGAAGCTCTGAAGTTGAGCTGATGCAATAATAATAACAGATATAAAGTACACAATAAATGCAATGCACTTGAATCATCCAGAAAGCATTCCCCTCTCCCCAATCTGTGGAAAAACTGACTTCCATGAAACCAGTCTCTGCTGCCAGAAAGTTGGGGAACCACTGATTCAAAATGATGCTGTATAAAACTAATGATATACTGTAGGATTACTTGGGAAAAGCAGGCTTTAAATATCTATTTACAATATGACTCTACTTAGTAAATACACATAAACATATAAATGATAAATAGAGTATATGCTTCAAAATCTTCATAATGTTTATTTCAGAGTAACCACAATTTCTATTTTCTTCCTTTTGATTTTCTGAATTTTCACAAATGAATAGCAATATACATACATTTTAACTTTTCAAATCTTCCTTTAAAATTAAATTTCTTTAGAAATAAGACTGGCAAGGATGAACATGAAAATAAGGTAATTCAATGGAAGGATAGACCTGGGACTCAATCTCAAAATTCAACTTACTTCCAGGTCTCCTCCTGTTATAGACTTAATGTTTGCACCCCACTCCCCAAATTCATACGTTGAAACCCTACCCACCAGTGTGATGGAATTAGGAAGTGGGGCCTTTGGGAGACAATTGGGATTAAGATGAGGTCATGAGGATGGGGTCCTTATAAATGGAATTAGTGTCCTTTTAAGAATTATAAAGAGCTTACTTCCTCATTCCATTTGCCTGTGTGCGGATATAACAAGAAACAGCAGTTTGTGTCCTAGAAGAGGGCTTTCATCAGAACTAGACCATACTGACACCCTGATCTTGGATTTTCAGCCTCCAGTCCATTAAAAATATGTTCCTGTTGTTGATAAGCAGCCCAGTCTATACTACATTGTTACAGCAGCTATACTAAGACAACTTAAAACAACTCATGTGGCCAGGGGTTTACAGAACTGACAAGCCCTTGTGGACACAACCAGTGGTCCTTGTAATCTCTTGAAGCCCTTCAAACCAGAGCAGTAATTGCACGTGTACATCCCATCTGAGTCTCAGATAGGGGAGGAAGCTATTTTTCTCCATGTTTGTCAAGTAATTCAGTGTTTTGGGCAAAGGCTGCTATAGCAATAAATATAGACTCTCAAATACACTCTTTCTAAAAAGAATAAAGCCCAGCACCTGTGCCTAAAAGATGATGATAGCTAACAGATAGAGAAGAGTAGTGATCCCATGTGTCAATATCCTCAGTGTATAGAAAAAGCTGAATTCTTATAATTAAGGACGTTCCATACATTTTTGTCAAACAGAGGAAACAAAAAGGACTAAAACTTTTTAAATTTAATATCACCTACATTTTTACCTGGGATGACTAAGTAGAAAATTGCTCCATGACTCATGTGGGATATTTGGAATGGGAAAGTGAAAAAATGGAACAAGTCCCATATTTGAAATGAAAAGATTGAGTCTGATCTCTGCGTTCAGCCCAAGAGCAGTGTGCTATTCGGAGGGGATTTCTGGCTTCTCCTTACTCCAGTTTACTTGGCTAAAATATAGATAATAATACTTTATAGGGTGAGCAATATATGTGCAAGGTTTATTTGTAAAATATAAAGCATTCACTCCACAATTATTGTTCTTAACTCACATTTCCAAATTGTTACACCTAAAATGCTTTTATAAGTAGAATTTCAATAACCACACAATATTACAAGATGTTTAAGGCTGTGGTCCCATGATATAAAATTTCTAATTTTAACATTTGAAAACAAGAAGTATAATTTAAAACCACAGCATTACAAGAACAATAACATTTCTTTAAGGCAGCTTGTGCCAATTCATTTTTAAGCACATTTTTACTGCTAGCTTCTAATTCACCCCACTGTATTGTGAAAGAATGATTTTAGTAATCTTTTAACTGTCAGCCGTTCTTTCTTTATTCATTTGTAGAAGATAGGTACGGTTATGTTCTTAACTGTTCATATTTTCTACACATAATTATCTTATTGTGACAGACTATGTTTTTCAAGAAACAGTAAAGTAACTTTATCGCAGTGCTTACCACAAATTCTAATAATTAGACACTGAAATGAGACCCACCTAAGATGATTAAAGAGTTTTACAAAATATGGTCTAAGTAGAAAGGTTAACAAAATTATACTGGATAATTTCAATCTTTTTTAATAACTAGCTGTCTCAGATGTCTGCCAGTAATGCTCTCTAGCTTCATTTTTTTACAAATCAAGAAAAACTGAATCTGTATTACAGTGCGACAGATATAGTTTAGGAGAAAAAAGTAATTTTTGACAGTACTTATCTAGAATCAACATGATTTCACTGCAAGAACTGGGAAATGGAAGATCTGTATTAATGACCAACTCTAGTCCTTCATCAGCAACTTGATTTTGACCACCTTTGCTAACAAGCCTCCTCTTGCTTATCTGTAACAAGAATAAACTATGTGCTTCCTGTATCACCGGTGGTAAAAATCTAAATGAGAAAATCTATGAAAAGCACTTGGTAACCTGTAACGGCTAAACAAATAAAGCGGTTACCGAGTGTGTGTATTGGTGGCAGAAATGCTTTTCATTTCTAAAAATCTTTAGAGGTAGATCAGAGTCTCATCATGATAGGGTGGTTACTGTCAGTCTTCTGCAAAAGCAGCAAGGAAGATTAGGTCATCACTTAATAAACACTTTGTCAAGAAGGACATTATGCTATTTACATATGCATCAGAGAACTTAGAGACTATGCATTTACTTGATGACAAGATATTTTATTTCTAATGTCTGATTATCTGGTATAAAAACCTTATATGAATAGTTGTCTGGTCTCCTAACTCTTTTCTTTTTCAGTGCTTCTCTCTTACAAGCATGTATTTCTCTCATGGACCATACTACAACACCTTGGTATGTGGTACTCATCAGCATTGCATCGGGTATGCCTTTGCTCTTTCATTCAATGAAGTATTTGCTAAGTAGTGACTGTGTGCTAGCTGTGCCTCCCAGCTGCTCTCTGTCCGGCTCTGTTGAAGTCACGTGCCCTATATGCACTCCTCTTTCTCCCTCTTGCTGCCTACCTCCACAGTAGAGCAGGATGCCCTGGGACTACCCACACTGCCAACATTGACTTTTAAGTCCAAGGGCCGAGGATGACCTACCATGGCTTCCTTGGTCACTTGAACCTCAAACTTCACAGGTCACATATTCTGATTCTTTCAGAAATGCCTTATGCGTTATTGGAGAAATTTCTTGTTATGTGGTTAAGTTCTACCAAGAAGATCATCATTCCAGAATATCAAACAATTACCATGTCTTAGTCATACAATGATTGCTGTTGTTCAGTCGCTAAGTCATGTTTGACTCTTTGCGACCTCCTGGACTGCAGCACACCAGGATTCCTTGTCCTTCACTATCTCCGGGAGTTTGCTCAAATTTATGTCCATTGAGTCGGTGATGCTATCTAACCATCTCATCCTCTGCCATCCTCTTCTCCTCTTGTCTTCAATCTTTCCCAGCATCAGGGTCTTTTCCAATGAGTCGGCTCTTTACATCACATGGCCAAAGTATTAGAGATTCAGCTTCAGCACCAGACATTCCAATGAATATTCAGGCTTGATTTCCTTTAGGATTGATTGATTTGATCTCTGTGCAGTGCAAGGGACTCTCAAGAGTCTTCTCCAGCACCACAGTTCAAAAGCACCAATTCTTTGTTGCTTGGTCTTCTTTATAGTCCAACTCTCACATCCATATGTGACTAATGGAAAAAGTATAGCTTTTATATATGGACTTTGTCTGGAAAATAACATCTTTGCTTTGTAACAGGCTGATTACTTTCCCTTAAATCTATGCTACAACTCCTACTGGGCTTTCCAGGTTAGCAAAGAATCCACCTGCCAATGCAGGAGACATTGATTCAATCCCTGAATTGGGAAGATCCCATGGAGAAGGAAATGGCAACCCACTCCAGTATTCTTGCCTGGGGAATCCCATGGACAGAGGAGCCAGGTGAGCTACATGGGGTCCCAACAGACTTGGACGCAACTAAGCGACTGAGCAACAACAGAAATCATTCCTGTTACCAACTACACCTGAAATTAATGTTTTTATTTCCAGCACCAAAGACACTGAATTTTGAAACATTCTGTTCATTAAATTGCATTTTATTAAGTAATATTCGTTTTATTAATCATAAATATTAATTTAAAAGCACGATCAGTGTGAGACAACTATTTGTAAGAGCACAGAGCTGCTAAAATTATAGCAAAGAACTTAGTGATTTTTATTATCCTGAGCTGCTTTACAGAGGGTAAATTTATGAATCCCACTTCACAGTTTGGACATGTTTAAAACAGCTCTGGTATGAGCTGAGTATTATGTTCTCCTCTTAATTCATTTACTGAAGCTAAACGCCCAATGTAAAGGTACTGGGGGGTGGGACTTTTGAGAGGTGGTTAGATTCAGATTAGGTCAAGAGGGTGAGAACTTCAAAATGGAATTAGAAATACGATTAGAAGAACAGGAAGAGAAAATGTCCTTAAAAGAAGGAGAGTTCATTAACTTTTCTTTTCATGAGCATGAAACAAGAGAAGGCCCCGTTTACAATCAGGAAGAAAACTCTCACCAGAAGCAGACATGCCAGCACCCTGATTTCTCACTTCTAGCCTCCAGAATTGTGGGAAAATAAATGTCTGTTCTTTAAATGGTATTTTTGTTTTGCTTTTCCAATGTTCTCAATGCACTATAAAGGTTCTCAAACTTGGCTATGTGGCAGAATCACTAGAAAGGCTTGTGTGTGTGTATGTTTTGTTTATTCATTAAATAGTAATCATATTTTTAAAGTAACATGCAAATAAAAATACATTAGTGACTATACAATTATAGATTTCTGTGAGTACTATTTATTAATGCAATGCTAGTTTAAAATGTAAAATACATACCAGGATGTTATCTACTGTAAGCCACATGGCAAAATATATGCAAAATGATAATCTACTGAGATTTTCTCCATAGCTTTAAATTGTTATTTCTCTGTTTTGTACTGTTATTTTCGTCAGTGTGCCATGATGCCATCAGAGAAATGCATTGTCATTTATTCTTCATTACTGATTACTCCTCATATATGTAGTTTCTACTCATTATTTCTTTAATTTTGTTCAGATCTATTTTTTTAATTGAAAGATAACTGCTTTACAATATTGCGTTGGTTTCTGCCATACGCCAACATGAATCAACTACAGGTATACATACGTCCCCTCCTCTGGAATCTCCCTCCCACCTTCCACCCCATCCCACCTCAGCCTATGGTATTTTATTACTGCAGTCCAAGTTAAGACATGCTCCCTCAACCCCACTGCCCTCTTGTGTCCATACAATTGAGGAATTCCAGGACAGAGCCATTTTGTGAAAACAAGACCTCTGAAGCAAAATTTGTGCGTCCATGGTCACTCAGCTAGTTCATGGCAGAGGTGAAACTTGCTCCCTAGATTCTCTGGTTCTGAAGTCCCCAAATTTTCAACTAGACTTGCCAGTCAACAATCTGAATGGCATTCTGCCCAACATTAGATTTAGTCTTTGGGAGTCAACTGGAGTCTTAAGGAAGTCATTTAGATTTCATGCTCCAGACTCAGATGAATGAATTTCTAGTGAAACTGAGATCCTGAATCACAGAGGTGATGGCCTTTGAGTCACCCCTTCCATTCTGCTCACACCTAAGGTGAGTGAGCGATCATCCAAGGAGACCAGAGGAGTAAGATCCTTACACTAATCATGAAGAACTGGGGCAATTTTGTCTGAGAGGAGAGAAATGGCCCCTACCTTTAATCATGAATCAAACTTGATCTTTTTATCTGACTCTTAAATAACATTTCCATTAAGATTTGACAATGAATTTTATTGACTATAACCTTTAACCACACACACACACACACACACACACGATTGGGTATTCCTGACACTGCTACATCATAGCTGTCTGACCTCCATCTTGGTTTTCCTATCTGTATACTGGGGCTTAATAACAGTACTTAGCAATACTTTATTTAGTGTCATTATGGAGAGTATACTCCTTAATATGAATAAACCTCCTAGAAAGGTTCTTGACACAATGAATGTTAAATACTATGATGGAAGTTATTATTTTTAGAATGCATGTTGTGATGTTTCACAATAAATGCACCAATAGAAAGACATTCTACTGACTTTGAACTGGTTTAAATTGCAATATATTATGTTTATGTACTGCTCCATTCTTTCTATAATCATCACTTCTTAAAAGAATGATCCTCCCTTATTTGAGACTTCTGAGAGAAAGAACTGAAAGAGGGTTTTAAATCACAACCAACAAATCCCCACAGACATGTTAAATACTTATAGACAAGTTAAGAATATAGGGACTACTCAAGTTGATGAGGGTATCAAAGACTGAAAAGGTCAAATTAACATAAAGAAGTGTTGTTAAGATATGAAATAAATATCAGCCAAAACAAAAACAACTTTGAAAAAGGCAAACTAGAAATTCTGAAGTGAAAGAAGTGCTAAAGTATAAACTAGAAATATACTTCAAATAATTCAGAGAGGATGAGAATACAAAATGAGCTTGTACTAAAGCAAAAAAGTCATATTCTTTGCAGCTATAATGAAGGAGATGTGAAAGCTTTATCTTAGAAGCTTCTTAAACATATTGAATTTTCTTGGCCTTTAATTACATTTATCAATGTTATAAAATGCTATATTCATTTTTTTAGCTTCCCAGGGGTGAGTAGTAAAGAATCTGCCTGCTAATGCAAGAGATACTGGGAGACGCAGGTTTGATCCCTGGGTTGGGAAGATCACATGGAGCTTGAAAGGGCAACCCACTCCAGTGTTCTTGCCTGGGAAATCCCATGTACAGAGGAGTCTGGCGGCCTATAGTCCAAGGGGTCACAAAAGAGTTGGACGTGACAGACTGACTGAGCACAAATGTATACCTCTGAACTATCTGGCTAAGGTATGATATTAAGAATTGATTTTATAGCCACGAATCTGTCTTTAATTCTGTTTCCAAATACCATGCTGATGTGTGCCTGTTAGGGAATGGTTTTATGTGTTAGTTGCTTACTCATGTCTGACTCTTAGAAATCCCAAGAACTGGAGCCTCCCAGGCTCCTCTGTCCGTGAAATTCTCCAGGCAAGAACACTGGAGTGGGTTGGGTACTGGTATATTAATCATGTCATTTTGTCCTAAACATTTTGATCCAGGTAAAAAATAGCTGGGGACTCAGACTCCAAAATATCAGCTTTATTACTTACAAACTGAATCAGGGAACTCAATTTTGGTCAGTAGACCTTTCACTCCTCTTTTAAATTAGATTCACTCTCCCAGTCTGAGGCACAAATGTCCATCTACTGTTTCTGCACGTGGCTTCCGTTGAATGATCTGAGGCTACTGCTCTAATTCTATTGCTATAATTCCAGGTGATAGAAAAATGCACTAAGTGAGTTGCGATTCCACCTGGCGCACACAGACTGAGGTGTACACAGCCTGACTCTGTTGTTTACCAGTCCTTGATGATTTTTTTTTAATTTTCTTTACTTTATTGTGTTGGTTTTGCCATACAGTAACATGAAACCGCCATGGATCTACACATGCTCCCCCTCCAGAACCCCCCTCTCTCTCCTCCCTCCCGACTCCTCCCCCCTGGGACATCCCGGTGCACCAGCCCTGAGCATCAACACTGGGCTGGCGACTGATTTCACATATGGTAATTAACATATTTCAATGTCATTCTCCCATATCATCCCACCCTTGCCCTCTTCCACAGAGTCCACGTGTCCGTTCTATACGTCTGCGTTCCTTTTGCTGTCTCGCATGCAGGGTACTCATTACCATCTTTATAAATTCCATATATATGCATTAGTATACTGTATTGTTGTTTTTCCTTCTGGCTTACTTCACTCTGGATAATGGGCTCCAGTTCCATCCACCTGAGTAGAACTGATTCAAATGATTTTTTTTTTAATGCTGAGTAATATTCCATTGTGTATATGTACCACAGCTTTCTTACCCATTCGTCAGTTGATGGGCATCTAGGTTGCTTCCATGTCCTGGCTATTGTAAACAATGCAGCGATGAACATTGGGGTACACGTGGCTCTTTCAATTCTGGTTTCCTCGGTGTATATGCCCAGCAGTGGGATTGCTGGGTCATATGGCAGGTCTATTTGCAGTTTTTTAAGGAATCTCCACACTGTTTTCCATAGTGGTTGTACTAGTTTGCATTCCCACCAACAGTGTAAGAGGGTTCCCTTTTCTCCACATCCTCTCCAGCAATTATTGCTTGTAGACTTTTGGATGGCAGCCATTCTGACTGGTGTAAAGTGGTACCTCATTGTGGTTTATGATTTTAAGGAAGTTATTCGAACTCTCTGAACTTCAAGTTGCTGCTGCTGCTATTTAGTCACTAAGTTGTTTCCAATTCCTTGGAAACCCATGGACTGTAGCCCGCACAGCTTCTCTGTCCAAGGGATGCTCCAGGGAAGAATACTGGAGTGGGCTGCCATGCCCTCCTCTAGGGGATCTTCCCAACTCAGAGATCAAACCCACTTCTCTTACATCTCTTGCATTGGCAGGATGGTTCCTTACCACGAGCCCCAACTGGGAAGCCCTGTGCCTTGTATACAGGATATTAGTAATATAAGATACATTTTGTTGAAAATAATACATGTTAAGTGGTGAATTATTTATGCTGAATAAGATGAAAATCATCAGAGTAAAAAGAGAAGACTTCAGACCTGAAAATATGTTTTTGTGTGTGTGCACTATTTGTGTAAATAGAACTTTAGAATATTTAAAACAAATTCAACTTAATATTAGCTTACTGACTCCCATACACTGTTTGCTATATACCTGATACTATGCTATTATGATGAAAGGTATGGAATATGTTTAAGATATATAAAATATAAAAATATTTGGGAAACAAATATAAGGAACAAATATTGAATTATTTGTCAGAGCAGCTTTGATTTTAACCTTCACAAAACTCTCTCTGAAGGCTTGACACTTTCATCAAATAGATTCACACATCTTACTAACGTGAACTTGTATTTAGAACCAGCCCAAAATAAGAAAATCATTCTAAATCTCCCTGAGTCTCTAGTCGAACTTCCTCAAAGCTAACTGGCTACTCCAAAAGACTTCAAAGAACTCCCAACATGTCTAAGAATAAAGGGAATGTTAACTCATAGAAGGAGGAGTTATGTGAGAAGGTCAGTTTTCTATTGTGAGTCAATATTCTATTTAGAGAACTATGGCAAAAAATGAAAACCTCAATTGTTTGTGTTTATTTATCCTCTGAGTATTTTCTCTTTTTACTAAGATAACATATATATACATATACATACACACATGTAATCATTATATATACAATCAATATATAATCATTACTATATATATACAATTACTATTTTTATATATATTACTACATATAAGTTAAAGTATTTTGTGACCCCATGGACTATAGCCTGCCAGGCTTCTCTGTCCATGGGGTTTTCCGGGCAAGAACACCCGTGTAGGCTGCCATTTCCTTCTCCAGGGGATCTTCCCAACTCAGGGACTGAACCCACTTCACCTGCATTGCAGGCAGATTCTTTATCATTTGAGCCACTAGAGAAGTCATATATATGTATGTGTGTGTGTAACCATTTGTACTTGGGACACTTTATTAGAAGTACAAAATCCTGGCCTCAACACAGTCTACAGAATGAGAAAATTTATAGATTCAGTTCAGTACAGTTCAGCTGCTCAGTTGTGTCCGACTCTTTGTGACCCCATGAATCGCAGCACGCCAGGCCTCCCTCCAGGCCTCCCTGTCCATCACCAACTACCCAAACCCATGTCCACTGAGTAGGTGATGCCATCCAGCCATCTCATCCTCTGTCATCCTCTTCTCTTCCTGCCCCGATTCCTTCCTTGAATCAGGGTCTTTTCCAATGAGTCAGCTCTTCGCATGAGGTGGCCAAAGTATTGGAGCTTCAGCTTCAACATCAGACCTTCCAATGAACACCCAGGACTGATCTCCTTTAGGATGGACTGGTTGTATCTCCTTGCAGTCCAAGCAACTCTCAAGAGTCTTCTCCAACACCACAGTTCAAAAGCATCAATTCTTCGGCGCTCAGCTTTCTTCACCGTCCAACTCTCATATCCTGTACATGACTACTGGAGAAACCATAGCCTTGACTAGACGGATCTTTGTTGACAAAGTAATGTCTCTCCTTTTCAATATGCTATCTAGGTTGGTCATAACTTTCCTTCCAAGGAGTAAGCGTCTTTCAATTTCATGGCTGCAATCACCATCTGCAGTGATTTTGGAGCCCCAGAAAGTAAAGTCTGACACTGTTTCCACTGTTTCCCCATATTTCCCATGAAGTGATAGAACCAGGTGCCATGATCTTAGTTTTCTGAATGTTGAGCTTTCAGCCAACTTTTTCACTCTCCTCTTTCACTTTCATCAAGTGGCTTTTTAGTTCCTCTTTAGGATCCATCAAATATCCGCTCCATGGTTCTTGTGCATTTAATTCTTGCTTGAGATTTCATGATGAGCTTTGACCTTCCCTATCTGAGGGGTGCTTCTTTGTTTCATACAAGTTACTAAGGTAATGATTTTACATAATTGGAGATTACTATAATCTCTCAGTATAATTCTATGGCAGTGATGACTGTAAGATACAGTTCTGCAGAGAAAGAAACATTTGTTGCTTCACTTAGGTCAAACAAACCAATAATAACAGCTATTGGAGATTATTTTGGGTGCCAGGCATTGACCTAATTAGCTTATCTGTGTTAACTAAATTACTCTTCAAAACTATAATTAACTATAATATAATTGACTTTCTGTTTTTCAAATGAGGAAACTCAGACACCAAAATAGTAAGAAACTAACTCAAGGTCATAAAAAGGCAGGTGTCGGAGCTATTCTTTACACTGAGGTGGTCACTCTGTAGACTGTGACCCTAAGGACCACACAACAGTATATGACAGTGTGAGACACCGACACCAAGGGCCTCAGACTGCGGTTTACAAGGTTTGTTTGGTCATAAAACCCTCTGAGACTCAAACGCAAACGGTGGTTCCTCTCTGAGGCAGAGAGAGAGAGAGAATAGCAGACAACCCTTACATACCAGTTAGAGGCAAAGAACACACAAATTCAGCAACTATAGAAAGAGCAATTAAAGGAATATTTGGTCAAATAGAAATTTTAAAAAGATAACAAATACTAGATGACAATCTAGCAAAAAGTCATTTTTCTCAAAAGGTGAATAGTTAAAAGAAGGAAAGACGATGACTACCTAACCTATAGATTTCACAGAAATTGTGGCATTTCAAGAGATCCCCACATAAAAAGTTTTACATTATTCCAAATTAGCTGCTCACAAAAATCAAAATCAAGTTTCATTTTTATAAACTTCTGCCCTCTCGTCCAAGTTCTTTTGTGCTGTAAGATTCTACAGTAGTTTCTTTTAAAAACAAAAACTGTCTAATGGATTAAAGTTGTAACTTGGGGTTTAATCATCTTTTTTATAGAGAACTCTCCTTGCAGATATTTTGTGAATACTCTTATTTTACTTGTGTCATATTTCAGAAATTCTGAATGCAGATAGCAAATATTGGTCATCTCTTTCCCAAATGTTTTCTCACAGTCAACACCTAGTTTGTGTTGCCACTAGCTTTCAGACTTTGTACTCAACCAAGAAACTCCAAGGGGAGAATCAGAGTTTTCAACTGGGAATCTTTTTGGGGGCATCCATCTCACATATATTCACATATAATCCAAGTCTTGCTTGTAACCAGATGTGGAGAAAGCAAACTGCAAAAATTCAGGAAACATTATAATCACAATGCTCAGGGGCATTTTATTCTCATTCGTGGACAGAGGTTCACTCCATCCTCACCGTGAAAACACCTGCAGATGGTTTCCTGGTATAGATTTACCAGAGCTCATTTCTAAGCCTTAGGGTGAAGAATAAAGTCCTCTGTTACAAACCTTAAATGCAGTGTCAACATTCTGAGACCATGTCCCTGAGCTCATGTTCACTACAGCACTGGGGAAAATGACTCTTTAATGTGTACTCAGTCGAAAAAAATATTTGTATTAAGAAAATTTCTCTGAGACTCCTGTGCTGGGAATTAAAGCTATGTCCATATATACGAAACAAACAAACTCTCCTATGGCTGATACGCTCATATCAGCTGTCTTAATGATTAACGGGGACTGTCGCACAATCAATTCAACTACCCCAGTCAATATTATTCATGAACTCCAGGAAATCTGGTGCAAATAAAATGGCTGGCACATTGGAAAGTATTCTCACTTATCAGGTAGTTGATTTAACGATCTTCAATATACTAACAATCGTCAACTTTTACTTTTTCTACAACTTGCAATTAAACCTTTTCTGAGTCAAAATTTTGGGTCTCTATATCATTTGAACTTGAAGATAACCTCTTCAAGATCTGATAACTGATGATTCTCTAAAATATAGTCAATAAATTATTATGATTCTTGTAATGTTAAATGTATATTTAGTATCAGAGAAAGAATTTCATCCTAATTTGTAAGAGATAAAAGACTAAATGTCTGAAAACAGTGTTTGGTTCACAAAAACTGGGATCAAAGTCCTGTATCTTAATAAAAAAAATTTCTTTGTAAACTTTTCTCTAGTGTGTACACATACAAACATGTCAAGTTTGGCAGCTTGTTCAGATAGTCTCCCAATAATCAGTCAGACAGCAAACTAAAAGGATTTAATAATTCTTATAATTCAAGGTTTTTCAGACTGCCTTGCAAGAATTTTTTTCCTATATTATGAATATCAAAGAGGTTATCTTCCAAAGAAGCCTTTGGTTGGTCATAGTAAACTACAAACAAATGACCTCAAAGAAACCAGTCTTCATAGTATCAACTGTTCCAAATATAACTAAATTTAAGGCAGATTTCTGTGATAATACTGAGCGCAAAAGAGGAAGGAGAGATCTGTAGGTCTTCCTGAAAAACTGTTTACTAACTAAAGTAAATATAATTAGGGTTGTCCTGTGGGACACATTGTTCTGATAAATGCATGAAAGCCTGTCCTCCAAGAAAGTTATATTTCTCTATGAAAATATGGAAGATTCTGGCATCCAAAAATATACCATGTCAGGGGGGTCTGATATAATAAGATCAGAGAATATATGTATTGCCAATTCATTTCTACTGAAAATATTAATTGTGTTCTTTGTGGAAGATAAGGAATTTATTTCTTTAAGGCAGTTCTCAGAGTCTTTGGTCTCAGAATCCTCTATAGTTTTAAGAACTATTGAGGAACTCTGAAGAGCTTTTATATATGTGGGCTATATCTACCAATATTTTCCTTTCCCAACTAAAAGTTAATACTAAGAAGTCTTTAAAAATACAAGAATGCGCAAGGGCACATTTTATTATCTATAAGCGTGATGACATAATCACTTACTAAGCAATCTTTGCAAAAAACACTGTATATTCGTGGAAGAATGAGAGTGCAAATGGAAAAACTGCCCCATTATTAAAATGGGATGACCTCAAGAACCCTTGGCAGAGGTCTTGGCAACTCCAGAAAAGGTCCTGGGGACCCCCAGGGTTTCACAGATCACAGTCATGAGAAACGCTCCTAAACAGCCCTTGACTCTTGAATGCACAGTGTATGAAAAGACTCTAATGGCCTAATATGTCTAAGTAGATTTAGTTGTGAACACTCAATAAATGCAAAAGTAACATACGATAAATTCACAAGCACAACAAAAAACCTCTTATCCCTCTTGCCCAAATAGGGATTCATAACCCTTTTGATTTACTTAGGGTCTATTTCCAAGTCTCAGAAGACGGGATATGATGACAAATAAATAAATAATTATGAAGAATTACAATGGGAGGCAAACACAATGAACACTTGATAACCAATTTATTTTGATAGCAGTTTCTCTGCCTAGACAAGAGAATTTTCTAGACATCACCCCCTCCCATATTCTACAAGAGATCAGGGGAATTGCCTCTAAATGGGCGCACTTATCACCCCCTATACAGTCATGAAAAGCCCACTACTAGACCATTTATATAGTATGGCTAAAAAAAAAGCTACGTTTCTTCAACTCATTTATACAGCCTGGCTAAATGAAAAGTTATGTTTCTTCAACTCTTTAGAGCACAAAGGAGCTGGCTTTTTACTAAGTACAATACCCTAATCATGTGTTTCATTAAAAATATGAGCAAGGCACAAAGAAAATATGAATTGACACCAAGGACGATCAGACAACACTGCCCAATAGGAGAGCTTTTATTCATGAATGATTTAAGGTTTTAGATATTTGTCTCTTTCCTTGGCAGAATATCATTCTTTGAGCAAAAATAGTGGCAGGAGCAAGTGTAGCATTACGATAAATTGATCTCAAATCTTTCCTCAAAAACAGTGTCAGAACAAATTGATTTTCCACCAATAACTTAAGTCATTTTAGACTCCTAGGCTCCAGGCCTAAGGTTTTCTTCTGCTGCAGTACTTTATTTTTCCCCAGAAAGGTTTCAGAGGGGAGGAGAGTTGAAGTGGCATAGGAGAAGGCAAAGCTTAGTGAATGATTAGTCATGACTACTCTTGGCCTAAAACTCCATTTGGGGGAAAGGAGTGGAAGACGTCTGCCTTGGGAGGGTATATACAACATGTATGTTGTATACATGTTTGTGTGCACGTGCATGGGGGTACAGCCTCCAATCACCCTTCAAACGTTCATCTTTTATAATTTTATACATCTCTATCATGACCAAAAAAGTCTAATAACACATGTGAACAGGTAATTGGAGAATTTAGATCCTGAAGAAACTTTCCTATACTTGTACAGAGAGACTGGACAAATTCTATCTTGCTAAGAATCAAGTTAGAAATGAACACCAATAAGTTATTATGAGTTTTACTAAAAAAAAGTACTCTATAAAAATTATAGTCAAATTACTTAATCTAAGGAAATAACATTTCAACAAAGATCTTTTCTCCAACCCTTGCCTGCACAAAACACTACAAAAGTAATATATGTAAACAAAAAAAATAAAAGAATGATGACAAAGTAGACTCAAATAGGTTAAGTACAAATGGGTGAGAGGAAAAGTTGGTAGCAACAACATACATGCCCGCTTCATTTCTTCCATAGGTGGACTTCAATTTACTAATATCATGTTCTATATAACATCCACAGAATTGTTGTTAATTTTTGGCATCTAGAATAGTAATAGTTCTAATTACTGTTTGTCTGATTTCATGATGACTTTTGAAAACATGAAAACTATTGAAGAAGGGAAGTGGCTACCTGTAATTTGTGACTGATAAAATCTGATGGAAACAATGGGCCAGAGTTTCTAACAAGGCCTCTTGTGAGAGCTGACTGTATTACTAAGTAAAGTCTCTTCCTTATTGTTAACTATCTGTACAACATTGCCACAGGACTTCTAATTAGAATGAATGGCTGCACACCACACACACACACACACACACACACACACACACACTCTCTCTCTCTCTCTCTCTCTTTGGGGATAACTGAACGTTTTATAAAGTCTAGACTTTTCCAAGACAGTTTTGATTTCAGATATCCTCTCCTTTTTTATATTATATTTGACCATATGTCCAAATATAGCTACTTAATAGTTTATATATTCTTATCACTAGAGATAGAGCCCATTGCTGTATACTTGGACTCAATATTCACAGATTGATAAATTATAGGAAAGTCTTTGACAACATTTCAAACAAACATAACAAATAATAATGACTTAAACGTTCATAATTCTTAGCTACTCTTCTCCTATACTTCCTAACATTCTGCAAGTCAGCAGTTATGAAACAATGGCTAAATATAAATAGGATGTTTTAGAAGATGGTTTCAAAATAACCTGCATTTGGGGTTTGTAGAAAACCCTCCCATGTCACATTATTTTAAAGAAATGCTTGAATGCAAATGAGTTGACCTATACTTGATGATCCATTTTGATTTTATTATCCAATGTCTTAACGTAGAAGATCTTGACAGTCTAACAATTTGTCTTCTGTTCTCTTTTGAAATTTCTTTTCTTTTTAATTTGGAGAAAGGAAATGGCATTTTATTTTCTGCTTTCTATGGACTCAAAAGTCATAAAATTGTAAAGAGGAGAAAAATTGTCAATTTTTTAAAGGTTAAATGCAGGAAAATTAGAGTGTCTGAAAGGGCAGACTCTGAATGGAGCCAGCACAGAAAGGTAGATAGCACTGAGGGCAAGCTCAAAAATGAGTATTGAAAACAAGATTGAGGGGAAGTAAGTATGTAAAAAGAGCCTCCCATGTCAGTGACATCCATCTTTCCAGTTATTTCTTTTAGCTTTACGGTTGCTTTGAGTCACACAGATTATGAGCATCCATTTGATCCCATAATGAAAGAACACAACTGTGTTTTGAAGTGAACCACTAACTCTAGGGGCAAATCTGCAGAAAGGTAAAATTTCTCTTCCCTTCTGTCCCAAATCTTTCCTTCTGAAGTACAGGATAACAGCTTTGCAGGGGAAAGAAAATCTCAGAAGGCCAGGCAGAAAACTAGCTTCTCATGACTGTATGTAGCAGAGTTGGTATACTTTTTGAATTTCACACAGTAGAATTATCTAAAACAATCTCTGCAGAGAATAAGTTTCTGTGTGTGGAGTGGTTCTGGCAGACAAGTAGTATATTTTTTTGTTCTCGCCATTCTTTGAGACACTGCGATGATTCCTCCTTGTAGAACACTTCAATCACAGACTGTTTTTTCCCTTCCCTATGAAAATACAGGCTCAGGAAGACTTTTCATAAGCAGGTTTCTACCTGTAGCTTTCTCTGAAAAACACAATGATCAGGACTGCTTGGGAATTCAGTCTATCCTGGCAATGTTTGCATATTCATTTGTATCCACCTGTACTCTGCTGTTAGTCCTGTTCCTTTTCTCAAATCAGTATTGAAAGCATCTTTTGTATTTTAAAACTACCAAAAAAAAAATGATTTTTTTCCTTCAGTTTTAGAGATGCTGGAAGCCACCAAAGTATAATTTGGTGCAAAGTTGTCACTCTATGAATCCTTAAGCAAATTCATGTGGAAAATGTGTAAACACTCATTTAATGAGCCAGATGTTTCTGGAGTCTAAACTATTCCTTGAGAATAAAAGTAATCTCAGCTGGTAAAGAGTCTGCCTGCAATGCAGGAGACCTGGGTTTGAGTCCTGATTTGGGAAAACCCCCAGGAGCTACCCACTCCAGTATTCTGGCCTGTAGAGTCCATGGAGTCACAAAAAGTCAGACACGACTAGGTGACTTTCACTTAGGATATTTAGAACGCCTGCATATTCCTTACTCCCTAGGAATAATAATAAACATCAGTGTAAGCTGAATTACTAAATACTGACAAGGAAGGGGGCAAGGCTTTCAAATACATTTATCAGCATGATCAATAGAAACAAGATTTCGAAAATATATGTACAGAAGATTATGTTCCATATACTCAAGGAAAAATTGTAATAACTTGACACAGTGCCTGCCTTCAATAACGTCACTATCTAAGTGAAGATAAGATGAACATCTGACAAGATAAATAACAAGTGAATGCCTACAGGCAAAATGAGCAGTACTGGGATGTGCTGATTCATATGTAAGAAATATGTACTTGGTCCTGGTCCCTGCTTCTGGCACAGAGCTCCTAAAACCCTTAGGATTTCCTAACTGCTAAGAACAATAAAAAAAAAAAAGTCTCTCTTGTTATGTAAATGAGGTGACTTCTGGATAGATCCTACAGAGGAGTGCTGATTACCAGGAAAAACAACCAGAAATGGAGGGTTTGAACTTTTAACCCCACTCCCTGACCTGCAAGGAGGGGAGAGGGGCTGGGGGTCAAGTCAACTGTCAATGGCCACTCATTTAATCAATCAATTAAATCATGATATACCTGAAGAAAAACATGGTCCAAAAGGATACCTGCATGCCACTGTTCACTGCAGTACTGTATGCAATAGCCAAGACATGGAAACCACCTAAATGTCCATCAACAGAGGAAGAGATAAAAATGTGGTACATGTATGCAAGAGAATATTATAAATCCACTAAAAAGAATGAAATAATGGCATTTGCAGCAACATGGATGGACTTATAAATTGTCATACTGAGTGAATTCAGAGAGAGAAGGAAAAATATTATATGAAGTTTGGAATTTTTAATCCCATCCTCTTGACCTCCAGGGAGAGGAGAGGCTGGATGCTGAGTCAACTGCCAACAGCCACTGATTTAACCAATCATGCCTAAGTAGTAACAACCTCAATAAAAGTCCCAAAGGACGGAGTTTGAATACATTCCAGGCTGGCAAGCTAGAACACTTCCATATACCTCCATGTCCCAAAGTCCGGAAGAACAGAAGCTTTTCTCCTCAGGACACTGACCTGTATAGTTCTTCATCTAGTTGCTGCTTCATTTATCATTTCTAATGAACAAGTAATGTAATGAGTAAACTAATTTCCCGAGTTGTGTGAGCCACCTAGCAAGTGAATGGAATCCAAGAAGAGGGTAGGGCGACCTCTGATCACAGCCAATAGGTCAAAACACGATAAACTGGATTCACAATTGGCATCTGAAGCAGAAAGTAGTCTTGCTGAAGTAAGCCTTTAACCTACAGAATCTGATGATGTCCCTGGGTAGATTGTGCTAGAACTGGATTGAATTGTAGGGCACTCCCTGGGATCAGATAATCACTTGCTGCTGTGGGGAAAACCCCCACACACTGAAATTGGATGCAGAAACTTAAGTACAGACAAGTAATTTAAGAAAAAAAAAAAAAAGAGTAATTATATAATCCCTAGATTGGAAAGTCTTCAAATGTTCTAGCTCAATAACTTACTGATGCTGGAATCCCTTTTAAAAATAAAGAGTTCACATTTATTAAATGTGTATTATTACGCCAGCCCTGTGCAAACCATTTTGATAATAAATATTGAAAATATATATTCACTGCTCTGCATAACAAATTCAGGAGGTGAGTTTTTGTTTGTTTTGTTTTCAAATGAGGAAACCAAAATTCAGAAAGAGTATCTAAATACCTTGTCCAAGATTCCACTTCTAGCAAGAGACAAAGCAGTGATCCAAACTCCAGTCTTTCTTACCTAAGGTCTGTGCCCTCCACTAGGAGTAACAGACTGGTCGACATGAATGGTAACATTCTTGGGTACTTTCCCCAGTGAAGGAGACTCAACACATTCCCAGTAACTTGTTCCACTGATGGTTCCTGGGGAGCCTAGTAAAGGTTTCATAGATGTGACTATTCCAGAAAGAAGGAAACCAAAAGTTAATTAAATAGATGCAAATTAAAATTTAGAAAAGTAAATTCCAAACCATGCTTGTAATTTGTAGACTGCAAATTTGTACTGCACTTGGGATAGCCTTTGATTCCTATTCCACTCTTAACTATCAGAGTCAGTTCTACATAACTAAGAACTGCACTTTTAAAAACTTGGTTTTTATGACATTTAAAAGATAATTGAAGTATGGAGGAAACTATCAGGAGATGAAAGCAATATAATCCATAGAGTTACAAATGTAAATTCAGAGAATTTGAATTCATGATTGACAAGGCACACAACGGTTATTACACATCATTTGACAAAAATCCTTTACTTTGTGATCTATTTTCCACTTAGGAACAACTTTGTCTAAATCCACTGTTCTTCCTTGAGTTTTATCTTTTGTCTTGTTCAACAGTTTATTTAATTTCAAAGACAGATAAGCCAAAGTAATGGCTCTACAGATGTATAAATGTATCCTGAGATGAATAAATTACAGACATTTCTATAAGTACCAAATGGAAACTGGGTGGCCTATCCCATCTCCAGGGGATCTCCCTGACCCAGGAATCGAACTGGGGTCTCCGGAATTGCAGGCAGATTTTTTACCAACTAAGCTATCAGGGAAGCCTATGAAATGAAAAAGGAGCAGCTATTTGCTTGTACACAAATGGGTTTGTTGTTTGGAATAATCTTCATCATTTTTTTTTTTTTAAAACAAGCACTTTGGCCCCTTTTGTTACTTAGTGAACAATTAAAGTAATTCTTTTTTTTAATTAACTTATTTATTTTAAATGGAGGTTAATTACTTTACAATATTGTAGTGGTTTTTAAAGTAATTCTTAATGTACTGGTCTTTAACGTTGATCACTAAATCTAATGATTTTTCTTTCTCAAGGTTTCTCAATGTTTCTCATTGTCTTTTTTTCTTTCTCAATGGCATAGTTATGCTGAGTATAACATATAAAGTTGAATCCTTATACTTGAGGCTTAAAACCTGAGAAAAATATGACCTCATGGAAAAAAAAACATTCATGGCAAGTTTTTCTGCAAATGAAAGAAATACTTTTCAATACAATCTTTCCTCACTTCGTTAGGCCCTTTCCTCTACAGATACATCAGTTCAGTTTGACTATGGTGGAATTTTTTAAAAATACTTGTGATAAATAAGAAAGACAGATTATTGGTTAAAACACCTTAAAAAAAAATTATACCACTTCACTCCTCCGAAGAGCAATGGATTCACCATTCTACACAAGAGAGAAAAAAAATTTTATGACATTGCGTTAAATACTCTGCATGATCTGACTACAGTTACACTGATTTGGGTTAGCTATTGGGGACCTTAAATGGTATTATATATACAAAGATCATTTAAAGGGAAACCAATCAGTGGAGGTAAAGAGTTGGGACCTAGAGTCCATTAAGTTAGGGTTAAAATGTAGCCCAGCACTTGCTAGTTTAGCAACTGCAAACAAATTAATTAAAATACCTAAGCTTTGTTTTCCTCCCTAAATGAGGATAATGATTTTACCTTTTCTATAAGGTCATAAAGAAGATTAAATGAGATAATAAATTTAAGTGCTTAGCTGAGTGCTTGGGTTTATGTTCAGTACGTGTTCTACTCTGCTTTTGTGGCCATGTTATTGTTGTTGTTGCTGGAATTTTTATCATCTTATTCTCATACATGTGCCCTTGAAGTTCCATCTACCTAGAGTGAGTGCTCTTTCATCATCTCTCTGAATGGTCAAATTCTATAAATTACCCACGACTCAGCTCATCTACCATCTACATCATTGCATTTTGCCAGTCTAGATAAGTTAATTCTCATTCCTCAAAAACACTGCAATTCTTACCACCAATGATAGACATCGGTACTGAATTCTTACAGGCTTATTTAGGTATTTATCTTTTCATGTATTTCTCAGCTATATTATAGTGAGCTTCTTGAAGGCAGGTACTATAGTTATTTTTACATATCTGATACAGTTTCTGCATCTGATAAAGAGTCGTTAGCAATGAATATTTGTTGTTCATCTCAAGCTACTTCATCACTGTATGAAATGGCCAGAGTTAAATGGCTACATAATCTACTGTGCTGGGATTTATTATATGTTGCTGTTAATGCCTATTATATCCCAGGCATTTGTTCTAAACACTTTAATGTTTTATTTCCTTTAATCTTCACACTGACTCTATGAAGCACGTATTTGCAATTCATTTAGATCTGAAGATATTGAGGCACCTAAGGTTATTTAAAAAGAAAAAAAAAAAACTTTTCCTAGTGTGAAATAATAGAAATTATATACATATTGGTCTCTGCTGGCAGTTCCTGACACAGACATCCTAAAACCCTTGTAATTTTCTGAGTGATAAGAGCACTAAGAGGATCTTTTGTTCTAATGTTTGTCTTTGATCCCAGTTCCTGACCCAGCTCTTAAATCCTTTGGAATTTCCTGGGTGATAGAAGTGCCTTTGGCTCTAATGAGGTGACTTTTCCTGGGCTCCAAGCTACCTTCAGGATGAAGCTTGGTTACCAAGTCATAATTAGAAGTTACAAACTTTCCACCTCACCCTACCCCTCATTCTCCTGGAAGTGGGAAAGCGGTGGAAACTGGGTTAACAACGGGTCATGACTACATGATGAAACCTGCATAAAAGTCCCCAAAGTACAGAGTCTGGAATGTTCTGGGTTGCTGAATATATGGAGGTGCTGGGAGAGTGGTATACCCAGACTCGGCGTGGAAGTCCCATGCCCCCCACCCCACACCTAGCACCATGCATCTCTTCCATCTGGGTGTCCATCTGCATCCTCAAACAAGCAACAGGTTAATGTTAAGGGTTTCCCTAAGTTCTGTGAGACATTCTAGCAAATTATCAAAGCCAAGAAGGAGGTCATGGGAACCCCAATTTATCTATAGCTGACTGGTCAGAAATACAGCTGACAAGCTGGGACTTAAACTGACATTTGACGGAGCAAGGGGGACAATCCTGTGGGATATGGGTCTGAAATCTAGTGTCAGAATAGAGTTCAACTGCAGGACACCCAGCTGGTGTCAGAGAACTGCTTGATATGTGGGAAATCTACACATCCAAAGTCAGAATTATAGAGTGTGAAGAAGCACAGGGGTGTGTTTTCTTCACACAAAGATTATACAGTCAATACAAGACTGAGGGAGCATTCAGGCAGACTACCTCTAGACAGAGAACATGCCCTTGACCTCTGTGCAATACTATCCACCTATTAAATATCCAGAGATTACCTGTAACTCACATTACTTACAAGAATAACAGTTAAATTGTGTTTAAAAGCACTATAAGACCTGATATTATCAACCTCTCAACTTCAAAGTTGGACTAGAAACCAGGAAGCAGAGAAATAACAGTGGTAGATGTCATTGTCCTTCTTGAGGTGTTCTTTTTCGGATCGAGGAAATACGTCCCTATTTTCCAAATCAGAAATCAGATCTAAACATAACAAGATAGAATATCTCAAATAAGACTGTCATAGTGAAAAACCTGGCATCCATGATGAAAATAATAATACAGAACATATTTTTAGGTAACAGGCACCATCCTAGGCTGATAGAGTGGGTTTTCTCTTTAATTAAAATATACTATGGTTACCACTATGGAGAAAGAGAAGAGGAGCCAGAGCAGCGGGGAGCTGGAGCTTGATGTTCACACACATAGAGCCCTCCAGTGGGATGATACTGTGATGAGGACGGAGCAGGACAAAAATATCACCGCTGCATCATCAAGCCTGAACTCAGATAAAACAACAGCATTTTCCTAACCACAGAAGTAAGCCAAGGTCCTCTTAGCCTGGCTAAAATGAGGGGCTGCCACTCCTTCACCAGTTACTACCCGAGCCTCCTCCATTCCTCTGTCATAATGAATCCAAAAACGGCCGCTCCCTAACAGCCTCCAATCCAGAACAAAACTTGGCTTCTCTGAACCTTCTCCAAACTCGCGTGACAAAAGCCCAAATCCTATCATTCCTTTCTAACGCTTCCCTGCTGGTGCGTCCTTCCTCACTGTAACCTCAGTGAGCCCTTGGTTCAATCACAAGTTTCCGGTGCTCTGGAGCTGACAGCGTGGACACTATTGACATCAGGACATCACTATGTCCCTGATGAAGAAACTGGCCTCAGAGAAAATAAGTCACTAATTATGCGACTTTAGACTTAAACTCAGCTTGTTGTTTTCCTTTTGTTATTTTTGTTTCTATTCGGGTATGTTTTTGTTATACAAGCTCCAGAGACTTCCCTCTGAGCCACTCAACTGCATTATATAGTTTCCCAAAGATTACTGTAAATATATATGAATAACAGAAGGACAGGAGAGAACACTAGTGTCCTTTGCATTCTTACTATGTGCTGGCTACTTTATCTGTATCTCCTATTCAAATCTCACAAGTATTGAGTTGGCCAAGATGTTCTTTTAGTATTTCTAAATGATGTTGCAGGAAAACCCAGACAAATTTTTTCACCAAGCCGATGTGTACAATCCTTTGAAGAAGCTCAATTCATCAACTGAAAAAAAAAAAAAAACTGTATATGAATGGTAAGTAATTTCTCAGGACTAGCAAGTTTTAAAATTTTAACCTACCTGTGCAAATGCCTAGTTGCTCAGTCAGGTCTGACTCTCTGCAGCCCCATGGACTGTCAGGCTACCCGGTCCATGGAATTTTCCAGGCAAGAAGACTGGAGCAGGTTGCCATTTCTTACTCCAGGGGATCTTCCCAACCCAAGGATCGAACTCGTGTCTCCTGTATTTCCTGCCTAGGAAGACAGATTCCTTACCACTAGAGCCACTTGGGAAGCACTAATTTAGCTATACCAGATATCTTATTCTCACATTGCCCACACCATACTGGAATAGCCCATGTCTGGAAAGGAGTTCTTTCTCCTTAAGCATCACCTGCTTAAGCACCTCAGGCTTAATTCTGGATAAAGTTCAGCAGCAAACATATACTCTGCATGCACTCGCTTTATATTCCAGGTGCTGTTCAGTTTTTTACACAAGTTTTATAACTGAACCCTCTCTATTTCTGCCTCTATTAAGTAAACTACTGAAATCAACTTGATTTTGAGAGCATGTTGAGAGTATGTTGGTTATTATGGCAGAACATTTACTCTAACACAAATAATGGCACTGACATGAAAGTTTCTAGCCACGATGGGAACTAGGAAAATAAAATGTGCTATTTCAAAGAATGGTATATGTGCAATATATACTATCAACAACTACTATATTAAATTATCCTTGTCCTAAAGAGACACTTTCATTCTCCTGAACTATAAGTGGAGGATCTTAGGTTACTGGGATGCTTCTATCCCAAAAGCATACTAAGCCCTGGTTTCATTTACCTTCCTGCTTTTCTGTAACAAAATCATTTTAAGAAAGGGCAAAAGAAGAAAAGAAAACAGAAACAAAATATATATCATATGCATCATCCTCTATGATATTAATTTTCAGAAGTTGATTCTTTGTTGAAAAACTACTCAAATCTGCATTTGAACAGGAACTCATTGCAGATAGCAATAAAAACTGTAGATATTACGTCAACTCCTGATTTCTTAGACTCTGATAATCTGCACATCAGCATAGCTAAAGTAAATGCTGAAGTTGTAGGCAAAAAGAAAGCATTTCACTTTCCATAGAATTGTTTAAGATGAAATCATATTACAACATTTTTGAACTCTAACTAAAATTCAACTTCTACATATCTTCAAGAAGACAACATCACTAGTAATGCCAACATTTCTACATTGATTTTTCAAATTTACTGATGTAGATAAAGGGTATACATATGTACTAAGATGATATTTTCCTGAAAATAGAAACACTACACAAATTACATAAAGTAGCAAACCTTCATGTCATATATGCAGCCATTTATACTTTCTATCAATGAACACTCATATCTATATTATATATTCAATAATGTAACTTTCAATGAAATCATAATTTATTTCTAAGTGTCACTGAGTCATAAAGTCTGAATCATGATTTCACTTTAAATTTGACAGTACAATGCAAAAGAAGCACTGAAGCCAAGAGGTCTCATAATTTATGAAGTATTCCAGGCAGCTATGTGGTATTCCTTCCAATAATCAGCACTCAAGATCAAGCCTTATGACTGACATCTTTACACATTTAATAAAGATACGGGATTGTGGAAGAGTAAGTTTTTTATTTGTATTTTCATTAATATTTTTCTCACTTTTGTTCACTAGTGAATATAGAGAAACTCAATATAAAGGAAGTGACTGGGAAAGGTTTACTGCAACAGAGCCCCCAGTACTAACATTAAGTGGATAGCTCACAGGAGAAGCTATAAAGGAACTGAATTTAATATTCTGGGACTCAAGTCTGGGACTGCAGTTCCATAGACTCAAAATTAAGGATCACCTCATTTCTTAAAAGCAATAAAGGATAAAGAAATAGGAAAGGACTACATTAAAAGGCCAACATATTACTGGATTCAGTGTAAGAGCCCCATAGAAATTAGACATTTTGATTAATGAACACTAGTAACACTATGACGACTAGAAAGCCTGGAAAGTAGGGTCTGATATAACATGGACATATTTATAATGATTGGACATTCTGGGATAAAACTTGCTTCAAAAATTGAAGAGGAATTAATATTTGGAATTCTGCTCCTATTTCCAGTGTTCTCATGTTTTCATATATCAGTAAACACATAGAAGTTTTGTATTCTAGACATAGGGCTCACCTATTTACATTCCCACAAATAGCGCATTAGGGCTCTTTTTTTCTTTACACCCATACATACCAATACCTCTTAACCATGTGTTTTGGCGACACCCATTCTAACAAGTCGGAGAAGGCAATGGCACCCCACTCCAGTACTCTTGCCTGGAAACTCCAAAGGACGGAGGAGCCTGGTAGGCTGCAGTCCATGGGGTCACAAAGAGTCGGACACGACTGAGCGACTTCACCTTCACTTTTCATTCTCATGCAGTGGAGAAGGAAATGGCAACCCACTCCAGTGTTCTTGCCTGGAGAATCCCAGGGACAGAAGAGCCTGGTAGGCTGCCTTCTATGGGGTCACAGAGAGTCTGACAGGACTGAAGTGACTTAGCAGCAGCAGCAGCATTCTAACAAGTGTTAACGTGATATCTCATTATACCTTTGACTTGATTTCCCTGATGATTAGTGATGCAGAGCATCTTTTCACATGTCTCTAGGTCATTTCTTGAAGAGACCTCTGGTCTTACCCATTCTGTTGTTTTCCTCTATTTCTTTGCATTAATCACTGAGGAAGCCTTTCTTATCTCTCCTTGCTATTCTTTGGAACTCTGCATTCAAATGGGTATATCTTTCCTTTTCTCCTTTGCTTTTCACTTCTTTTCTTTTCACAGCTATTTCTAAGGCCTCCTCAGACAGCCATTTTGCTTTTTTGCATTACTTTTTCTTGCGGATGGTCTTAATCTCTGTCTCCTGTACAATGTCATGAACCTCCATCCATAGTTCATCAGGCACTCTGGCTATCAGATCTAGTCCCTTAAATGTATTTCTCACTTCCACTGTATAATCACAAGGGATTTGATTTAGGTCATACCTGAATGGTCTAGTGGTTTTCCCTACTTTCTTCAATTTACGTCTGAATTTGGCAATAAGGAGTTCATGATCTGAGCCACAGTCAGCTCCTGGTCTTTTTGCTGACTGTATAGAGCTTCTCCATCTTTGGCTGCAAAGAATATAATCAATCTGATTTCGGTGTTGACCATCTGGTGATGTCCATGTGTAGAGTCTTCTCTTGCATTGTTGCAAGAGGGTGTTTGCTATGACTAGTGCATTCTTCTGGCAAAACTCTAATAACCTTTGCCCTGCTTCATTCTGTACTCAAAGACCAAATTTGCCTGTTACTCCAGGTGTTCCCTGATCTCCTATTTTTACATTCCAGTCCTCGATAATGAAAAGGACATCTTTTTTGGGTGTTAGTTCTAAAAGATCTTGTAGGTCTTCATAGAACCGTTCAACTTCAGCTTCTTCAGCATTACTGGTTGGGGCATAAGCTTGGATTATTGAGATATTGAATGGTTTGCCTTGGAAACAAAGAGATCATTCTGTCATTTTTGAGATTGCATACAAGTACTGCATTTTGCTCTCTTTTGCTGACTATGATGGCTACTCCATTTCTTCTAAGGGATTACTGCCCACAGTAGTAGATATAATGCTCTGAAGAGGAACTTAAAAGCCTTTTGATAAAAGTGAAAGAGGAGAGTGAAAAAGTCAGCTCAAAGCTCAACATTAAGAAAACTAACATCATGGCATCTGGTCCCATCACTTCATGGGAAATAGATGGGCAAACAGTGGAAACAGTGTCAAACTTTATTTTTTGGGGCTCCAAAATCACTGCAGATTGTGACTGCAGCCATGAAATTAAAAGATGCTTACTTCTTGGAAGGAGAGTTATGGCCAATCTAGATAGCATATTGAAAAGCAGAGACATTACTTTGCCAACAAAGGTCTGTCTAGTCAAAGCTATGGTTTTTCCAGTAGTCATGTATGGATATGAGAGTTGGACTATAAAGAAAGCTGAGCACTGAAGAATTGATGCTTTTGAACTGTGGTGTTGGAGAAGACTCTTGAGAGTCCCTTGGACTGCAAGGAGATCCAACCAGTCCATCCTAAAGGAGATCAGTCCTGGGTGTTCATTGGAAGGACTGATGTTGAAGCTGAAACTCCAATACTTTGGCCACCTCATGTGAAGAGTTGACTCATTCGAAAAGACCCTGATGCTGGGAAGGATTGGGGGCAAGAGGAGAAGGGGTTGACAGCGGATGAGATGGCTGGATAGCATCATTGACTCGATGGGCATGGGTTTGGGTGGACTCCAGGAGTTGGTGATGGACAGGGAAGCCTGATGTGCTGCGGTTCTTGGGGTCGCAGAGTCAGACACGACCGAGCAACTGAACTGAACTGACTTGGTCATTCATATGTCTTCTTTGGAAACATGTCTCTTCAGATTCTCTGTCCATTTCCTTATCAGACTATTTGTTTTTCTTGCTACTAAGTTGTATGAGTTACTTACATATTTTGAATATTAACTTTTTATCTAATATATAGTTACGATGGTTCTTCCCGTCCATTCAGAGACCATAGTGATAAATGGTAAAAGAAAAATAAAAGGGAGTGATTGATAAAGAATGATGCGGAGTAACACAGTAATACAATGTGATAAATGCTATGACAGAGTTAAAGCAAGACAAGGAGTCACTGGGAGGGGCATTATTCTAGTTTGGGCAGTTAGATAAAGCTCCCAAAAGATCACATTCAGCTAAAATGCACTGACCAAAAAAAAGCAAGTCCTGGAAAATTCTGGAGGAAGAGACCTATAAGGAAGAGAAAGCAGTTAGTGCCACAGATCTCAGCAAGGAAGAAGTTCAGCATATTTGAGAAGAGGAAGCCAGCCAAGCTTCCAAAAGGAGAATGGGGGGCTGGGGGCACTATGAGGTGAAGTTAGGGAGGCAAGAAAGCGTAGGTAGGAGTAAGGGTCAAACTCAGGATTTTAGATTCAAGTATAAAGGGAAATCAATAGAGGGTTTTCTGAGGCTGTAGTTGGATCTTATTTATGTTTCTGATAGAACTGAAGCAGGGAAAAGAGCCTTATCAGGGAGACCAGACAGTAGAAATTAGAGGCATATTAGAGGGAGATGGAATGCCTTGAACCAAGTAGTGGAAATAGTGGAAATGTGCAGCTGGGGTGTGTTCTCCAGGTGGAGGTAACAGGAACTGCTGATAACCTACAGCAGGAACATTTATTCCTTTTAATTATTTCTGTGTCTCATAAGAATTAATTTGCAGTGTTTGTGATTTGGTAACAAAAAAAAAGGGCAGTGCTTCTTTCTGATGTTTTAAATCTGTTTGAAAGCTGGTTAATCCTACTGTATATCTATGGGCAAACTATAAATTATACTCCATGGATATTTCAGGCATTGCAAAGTTACCAATTAAAATATGACTAGCTAAACAAAGATTACTTTGATAATAGTTATGTCTGCATTTTTTTCTTTGTTAAAAAATTAAAATTTTGGTGATTAGTTTGAGGATGTTTGATAGTTTAATAACATGCTTATTAAAGTATGTTAGGGAAAAAATACTAAATTTCACTCCACCAAAAGCAATATGTAATGACAATAAATTTTGGAAGATTCATAAAGAATAACTAATCTGAAACTCTGTAATGATGAATTCTCAATATGTAGATATGAGAGACGGTTTCTGTTTTGTTCTGTTTTGTTTTAATTTTAGGCAACAAAGAAAAAAAATGAATGGCTAGTAAAACTGCCAAAACAATCTGGTTTTATTTTATTATAAATTACAAAGGAAAAGAACAAACTTTTTCTTTCTTGAGTTCTCCTATCTACACACTAAAAATAGCAAAAGAGTTTGTTTGATAGCATGCCATCCCCATTTAACGTAAGTTTAAAGGCATCCAATAATAGTAATCACTTAGAAGGCATCCATCAGAAAATTTCCCATTGCTATTCATTTTATTAGTTCAGTTGAGTAGAAACAATAGCAGCCTCGCATTTAAGAAAGTTAATGACGGGTTTGTTTTCTTTTTAACAAGGAGGAAAGAAAGAAAGCTGAAATGCACAGTTGTTGGAGTGAAAACAAAGAAAACTCATCAAAGCACCAGGGAGGCCACCCTGGAAACAAAGGATTCGCAGTCTAGATGTTGGTCGCAACAGGATGCCTTCAAATTCCTGGGGGAGTCGAGAACACGGAACAGTGAATTTGGCTCGTTGTTCAGCACTCCGCACACTGATGTCAAGGGCACATTTCTGGCCCAAATTCTGATTAGTTAGGATCTAATTTAGACTTTGAGATAGAGCATAAAATTCATTCTTGCCAAAATTTCCCAGGCATGGTTATGATACTTTGTTTGATCTCAGGCAATAACCATTGTTGAAATCATCAATCTGATTTCCTTTTTTTCTATCTCCAGTGCTCTTTAAGTCAGAGAGTGTCTTTTTGTTGCGTCATGACTGAACAACAATAAACAACTGGACTCTTGACTTTAAACAGAGGCTTGCTTTTCACTTGAGTATAGAATTTCATCTTGAAGAATCCTGGAGAAGTTCCTACCATCTGGGCAGTAGATGCTGAGTCATGTATTTAGAGTATGGACAGGCTGCCGGTTGCCATCAGAAAGTCATGTGACACTGTAACTGAGATACAGGGCAAAATGTAATAATTCTACATTTCGTAGCACTCTTACCATGTATGAGAAATCACAAGCAAGAAGAGACTGATTTCATAAGTGCAACTTGGCCAGGAGGAAACACTGCAATTTTAAAATAGAACTATAAGAACTTTTTTTTCCTCTTGAGTATTCCATTTATCCTGATAATTTGAGCAATGAACCTGGGCAAGCTCAGAGTGTATTTGTTGAATGTGTCAGTGCTGCAGATACTCACATCAAATAATCAAATCAAGAACCTGCAATTAAATATAGTAATCAAGCCAGTCAATCCTAAAGGGAATCATGGAAGGACTGATTCTGAAGCTGAAACTCCAATATTTTGGCCACCTGATGTGAAGAACTGACTCACTGGAAAAGACCCTGATGTTGGGTGAGATTGAAGGCAGGAAGAAAAGGGGACGACAGAGGATGAGATGGCTGGATGGCATCACTGACTCGAGTCATGGACATGAGTTTGAGCAAGCTCTGGGAGTTAGTGATGGACAGGAAGGCCTGGCATGCTGAAGGCCATGGGGTCGCAAAGAGTCGGACATGACTGAGCGACCGAACTGAACTGAAGAATTCATACGCAAAAGTAAAGAGAGTATTTACTGTTCATCACAGGGCTTCTCCAGTGGCTCAGACAGTTAACAATCTGCCTGTAATGAGGGAAATGTGGATTCAATCCCTGGGTTGGGAATATCCCATGGAGGAAGAAATGGCAACCCCCTCCAGATTTCTTGCCTGGAAAATCCTGTAGAGAGAGGAACCTGGCAGGCGATAGTACATTGGGTCGCAAAGAGTCAGAAACAACTGACACTTTCACTTTCATGAAGTTTTCCTATACTGACAGACACTAAACATGCATGCGCTGGATTTTTCAGATGACTCAACATAACTGCCTTCGAAAATAATGACAAAAACACTAATAATGATCCTTTTTTCTCTATCTCACCAATTTGCTGCAACATTTCCTGTCCCTTCTAGAATCTTTCTGTTCCAGTCATTTCTCAAGTTCAGAAAATACAGCATCACTATGACTTCAGACAGAACCACCTTCATTTCCTTCACTTAGATTGACTGTATTTATTTCCTAAAATGCTCATTTTGCTTAGGAAGAGACACAAATTGATGACATGTGAAATTACAGTTTCCTTGCCCTGTCTAACAATTTATTGTAAGTCTGCTAATTCTCATGATGCCCTACTAGAGAAATAATTAAAAGACAATGCAATTTTTAGAAATGCTAATCAAATCAAGTATACTATATCACTGTCAGACTCATCATATATCAGTTCTTATTTTTCACAAGATTTAAGAGGCTCTCTTTCTGTACAGTTTAGTAATAAGAAAAGTTGCAAAGAATAACAGCCAAGGATGAGAATTAGCAGCCATAAAATTAAATTAGGTTAAAAATTAAATACTCTAAATGGAAACTAGACTACTCTGCATAGACATTTCGAAGGGATAAAAGAAAAGCTCTCAGCAGACTGGAAAACTCACAAAGGCAAATCAGTGGCTAAGGATCAGTAATCAGCTCATTGGAATGCTACCCTCTGGGAAACTTCACCCAAAAGAAAATCTGCCTGGTTACGTGGTTAGGAAGAAAACTGGCATTCTGAAAATGCTACTGAAGGCAGCACCAGTAGATGCAAACCATATGGCATATTTAGAGATGTTTTCCATTCATATTCATGCATTAAAGGTTCTGAGACTTTCTGCAGAGGAATGTGTTTAACTTTACTTAACCTGATATTTTCCATGCTTATTTCAGCAAGGAAATACTCTAGTATTTGGTGAAATACAGTTTGGAAAAGTTTGTTGATAAGTCAAAGTTTTGCCCAAAGTCCCATTTGGTTCTCTCTGAAATTAATCTGTGTCCTGACATATGTCAGTTGTCTGCCAGACTTTGTAAAAATCTAAGTGGATCTATGAATTCCCACAAAGGTAGTGCAAGATAACAAATCATTTTTATCTCATTTCTGATAGTAAATATTCCTTATCTGTTACCTTGGCAGAAAAGGAACTAAATCAGTTATTAAAGTGTGTGAAGATCACTGCCAACCATTATCTTTGAGAACTCCTTAAGCTTCTCTTAAAGGTGTGTCCCAAATAATAGATGTCCTCTAGCAAGAGACTGATCAAGGAACCCATAATGGGCTGTTACTTTAATAAATAAAAACATGTGCTATGGAAAAAAACTAACTGGCTTCTCTCTGAAGTCACAAACCTGCTACTAAGCATCATCACTTCCACAATGAGCCCACCAGGCATTTGTTAATTGTGCCCTTAGCTGAGTACTGCATTTTATCAAAAACTCATATATCCTGCCATGCAGCTAGAGAAGCACTGAGTGACTTTCACCATGCCGAACTCCCCCTATACTCTAACAATACTTTGACAAAGTCTTCAAAAGAACTTTAAAATTATTTACTTTGGATTCTAATAGATTCTCTTATCAATCTCTAGTTGGTTAAACCTAGAGAATTCCTGGTTCAGTTAGGAACAATCACAAAAAAGTATCATCAAATATCAACCAGTGCTACCTGGCTTTAAACTGCTGCTTTTTTTTCTTTTCTTTTTAATGGTTTCTTACTGATAAATTTTTTAGCTATTCAAGCCTCAGGAAAGCAAATTGGAAGTTGAAAATCTTTAGTATTTTTTACAACAATAAATCGTCAATTTTACTAGGCTTGCCAAAAGCAAGTAAGAAGGAAAACTTCCTGCCATGAGCCTGTTACTCTCATAACAAGTGTGTGTTGCAGAAAGTTAGAGCTAATTAGTGTGTAAAGTACAGAGCTTCAGAAATTGTATGCTTCTTCAGACTGTATCCAATGAGAAGACACACTACTTACTATTTTCAAACAGTAAAAACAATAAAGAGCAAATTCTGAGGGGAAAAAAGAAATCATACCTAAAATAATGATAATAAAACAACAACAAAAATGTATCCCTGGTCAAATACAAAAAAAAAATTTTTTCTTTAAACTTGTAAGTTGGAAAATTAAAGCTAATTATTACTGATGAATGAGTTGCTGTACAGCATTTTGCCTGTAATCACAACGTTGTATTGTACACTTAAAGGCTGTTAAGGAAAGACCTCATGTTAAATGTTTACTAAATAAAATATACACATATATGTAATAATAACTTTTAAGACTTAGCTTCTACAAAATGTAGTTGGGTTTTTGAGATAGAGATTTTTTGATACTTAAAATGCAATAATTAAATATTTAGTTACCTTGGCTGGTGCCCACATACCACATAGGTAATACTAGTTTATTTGCTAAATGTCTCACCAACAAAAACTTTAGTGAATACAGTCACTTCAGCTTTATCCTTTCCAAGAAATGTTCCCAAAAGAAATAATATCTCAAAAGAGAAGTCACTACACATTTTGGTCTGTACATAAAGCATTTTGGCATTGATATATATACGAGAATAGATGTATAAACTATTATAGTGCTTGTTATTTTATTCAAGATACAAGAGAAATAAATGTCTTCTGATAGCTATTGTACAGATTTTGATGTTTCAGAATTTCTCTCTTTCCTAGATAATCTCATGCACACACAGACATATATACGCACACAAAGGCAAAATAAAACTCCAAATTTATTTTAATCCCAACATGTTAAGTCAAACAACAAGGTGCTAGTGCAGTTTTGCAGGCTTGGTCATGTTTGGCATATAAAAACATGTTTGAATACTCAAAATTCTTTTGGTAGCATCTCTATGATACCAATTCCTAATTGGATCTCTGTAAATATACCAGTAAATATTTATCAGCTGCTGACTATGTGCCTTTGTTATTACGCTAAGATCTGTGAAGAATAAGAAAATTTTCTTAGGGGGCATATTAAATGTTAGAAAGGTTTTCTAATACTAATTTCTAAACCTTGTCAGAGTTGTCCACAGTTATGAAAATAATGGTAAAATCTATCTCTGTATCTATCTATCACACCACATACTATGCCACTCCACACTCTGGGTTAGAAAAAATAATGACTGAAACTGACGTCACAAAATTCCACTGTAAATTCTACAATCCGCTTCAAGGACCTGTGTTAGGTTACTGACAAGCTAAAAGAACTAATACAATATTCTTTGTTTACCGACCCAAATACTCTGGCTCAAGGAAAAACTACTACATTACTATGTTTTTAAAAATAAACTCTCTTCAAGCTTTGTGACTTTGCAGAACCTTCAAGAGCATATGTTTGTTTCAATGAAAGGTATATGAACTCTTTATGGTTTTTAAATATAGGTTGTGCAGACCTGCATATTAAGATAAGCATAGCATCCTTTCAAAATTAAATGCTATTTCCAGCGGAATTTTTGCTCAATGTGAATAATGAGGTAAGCTCAACATTCTAGGAATTATAGTGCCCCTGATTTTAATAAGTGCAAGCAGGTATCTTTAATTATATATTTGAAATGGTTTAGGGAACTTTTCATTGTTGAACAGCAAAGCAATAAAGGTAGACTATTTGTGCCATGTACTGTTTCCTCCCTAACATAATTCTGAAATATAAACTTTACAAGGTTGTTTTCTGTGGTGTGGAAAACCAGTGTTTCTGTGAGATAAAAACATGGAACTAACTGTTTATGTTAGAGCCTTTAGGACTGGTGCTATTTTACATGCAAATTTACTAAAGTCATTTGTTTTACATGTGTATTAAGCCAAAAGGATCAAATTATCTGAGTGAGTTGAACTAAGATGATAGACCGGTTCTTTTCTATTTCAAAAAGAATTTGCAATTCAGCACTTTATATAAATCTAATTGAAATGTATTGAGGCCTCTGTAAAGCAGTGATAAACTTAATAAATGAGGACAGTTATTACGCATCCATAAAATATCAAAACCCAGGAAATTATAAAACCGTTATCAGCGTGACTGTTTAAAATAACATAACTAGCTCTAAAGCTGGGTCAAAATAATTATTCCATCTGTCAGAAGGGCACTCTAGTAGAATGAACCACATTTTTCTGTCAACAGATTAAGTTTCTTTATAGGATGACAATAATAGATGTTATCAGCACTTGAACCGTGTACCACGGATTACAGTTCAGGAGGGTCATTACCACCTGAACCAGGGCAAGCATCAATTCTCAGGCCAACACACAGGACTACTGGTTTATAATCTGCAACAGACAGGTCCATGGTCCTTTATGAAGTGAAGTGCTTTCCTATCACTTCAGTGAAAGAGGTAAAATAGCCCTTTTTGATCATGAAATCATGACTCATTTAATATTGTATGAGTAGTTATTTTCAACTATTTTCCTTTTCTCCCTTCTTTTTAGTCAGTGCTAAAGTGAGCTTTTCCCTGAAGAACCCACCTGCAGTACAAGAGTGGTTTCTGGGGGCAACTTCGCAGGACCTGGATCCTAGGTACCTTTTGCTGTTACAGAAGAGGATGTAGCAAATTTTTTAAAAAAGATTCTAACACCCTAGATGACATTTCATGTCGTTATTGTAATGGTATTTTTTTAAGAGCCTCTTAATGCTCTTTGGTTTTCTTGTGCAATAATCTCCTTTTTAAAAAATGTTGAATCTAACTCAACAGCTCTACGAGAAACTTTTGACTTGCTAACAAGATAAATAAAGGGTGCTTCATATTGAAGACTTCACTGAACAAAGTGCAGTCTGCAAATGTTTACCTTTTCAGCAAGCTTAGAAATATTTTCAAGTGAAAGAGCTTTTGGTAATAGTTTTGTAATGTGGGGGCAAATATAAAACTCAGTTCACTATAAATTTCTATTTTCTTTCTATTCATTCATCCAAGTACAGAATTCTAATGGCCAGTTTGTGACCTTTCTGTCTAGAACAGGAAACAACTTCCCTGTTAAGAGCAGAACACTGCAGCTGAGATCTAGACAGTCACCATTATAAAAGGCTGAACTACTTATTTTATGTGAATGATGTACTAAAATCTTCATACACATCAATTTTGGGGATAGGTCCACCTCAAAATGTTGGAAGAACATTTGAGCAGAACCTACTTGCTAGAATCTCCTATTTTAATTCTTTTTTTAATGTTATCCTGGGACAAAAAATGAAAACTTTAAAGCATATACACGCATGAGTCTTGGAAATAAATACTAAATGCAACCAAAAATGGGTCAGATTATCACTCTCACAGTGCTCCAGGCAGCATCTAATTATAAAGGGTTTTTTTGGTGTGTTTTGTTCTTTTCAGACATATTGATATACTCTTGTCCAGGAAAAAGGAACTCATGAAAGAAGTCTTTAATTCTAATGCACAATAGATGGAAGGAATTTGGGGTTCCATACATGTCTATAAAAGACAAAAGTGACCTCCAAAGTTACACTCTAGCTCTGTTTTGGTGAGTCTGTGAGTTTTGATTAATCAAAGTGGGCAGGAGAGGGCCATATAAGCAACCTCAGTTACAGTTAACAATGTATTCTGCTCTCTGTATGCAAGGACATGATTGCAGGCCTTGCACCAAGCACACATCTCCATGATTCCAGGACTGTGAGGTGTTACTTACACCTATGGAAGAAGAGTGAAAACAATGAAATGAACCCAGGCCTTTGTGAAGTCAATATTGTCCAAACAAATTCCTGTTTAAATAACCATGAGCAGAAAACACCATTCTTGGATGACAAAAAACTGTTTGAAAAATAGAAAACTGAGCTTTGTGTTTTTATAATTTCTTTTCATGGCAGTACCTAAATTAATGTACTACTCTACACTTGCTCACATGATCTCAGATAAATATATTTATCCAGCATTTTCACCTGTGTCCTCCACTTTAATAGTGGGTAACATATAAGAGGTTTTGATAAACTTCTACAGACAAAAGCCAGCAGAACAGCAAAAGTGCTCTTAACATTGTAAACAATGAAACTTCCTTTCATAGTTATATCAATAAAAACAAGATATTCTTTTTGTTTTGTTTTGTTTTATTTTTATGCAGTATACATTTTATTACTTTGTACTAATACATTCTCATATTACAAAGGCAATTTAATGGAAGAATGTTTCTTTTGATATTTGAATAATCCGAAAGAAGACAAACAGAACTACACATTAAAAAACTCATTTGGATAACAAAAGACAAGTTTAACAACAACCAAAAAATCTTCCTTTCTTACAGGTAGACATCGAAGTGGATCTAATTCGGTTTTCTTTTTAACAGCCTCCAAAGACAAAAGCATCTTAAAATCTAATTAAAATGAATAAAAAATTTGTTTATTAAACTACTGGTCTCTGGCACCATTTTCTGTTTTCTGTTGCTTTGATGGAGGTTATTCTTTGCCTGTTTCTTCTCTTGCTCTTTTTACTGTTCCAGATGCACCATTTTCATCACGTTCTTCATCACTATCAAATTTAGTTTTCTTGCCCTGAAACTGTACTTTTCCTTTAGCAGACCCAGCCTGGGCAGCTTTATTTCCCTTTCCTTTTCCTTTAAATCTGCGACCTTTTGACTTCCATTTGTTTAGAGATTCCTGTTGATCTTCTATTATTTTTTTCAGTGCTTCTTTTTCCACATCGCCTTCTAGATCTTCCCAGGTGACTTCTTTGTTCCTTAGTTGTAGGTTACCATTATTGGCCTCTTTTGCTTTATCCAGTGCTTCCTTAGCTTTTTCTTTAAATAGACTTACTCCCTCTTTGGCTCCTCTGACAAAGTGTATCCATTTTATTTCACCATGATTTGAGAAAAGGGTGTGCAAATCTTCTCTACACGTCTGATCATCTAAGTCTCCTGAAAACTTCAGCAAGCAGCCAATCTTTTCTTCTAGAGATTTCATTTCAGCATTTTCTGCTAGCTTTTGTTTTTCTTCTTGCTCTTGTTTAGCTCGTAATTTAGCTTCTATTTTATTTTGCTTTCTTTCTTCATTTTTTTTGGTGAAGTAATCTTCCTTGAAAAGTATTAGCAGGTCTGTGTCTTTGTATTTCTGGCCAGGGGTCTCGACAAACTATTTAGCTGATTCAATACTATCAAATACAGCAAATATTGAACCCTTAAATGCTTTGTGCAACGTTCTTCTCATCTGAATATTTAGTACTTGACCTTTATCTTCTAACCATTCTTTTATGTCATCAAGAGCTGCATCAGTTGGGAAGCCTTTTATATAAACAGATCTGTTTTTTACATCATTTTTATACTCATCAGTCACTTCAGGGAGGGGTTTGCTTGGAGATCTTCTAATTTTAGTTTTATCTTCACTTATTTCCATGAGTTCTGCCTTTGATTTGCTCAGGGCCTCTACTATAACATTAAAGTCTGTCGTTAAACGGTTTAACCTATTAAACTTAATCATTATCTCCAAAGGTACCCAGCCTTCATCCAGTTTGATCTGTTCCTTTAAAAATTTGTCCCGTGGCAAATTGAAGTCTCCAAAATAATACTCAATTTGATGACAGATTTTGGCCTCCAGAGCAGCCATTTTTTCATTGTCACCATTTTCAGCCATTCTGGCTATCTTGCAGTTCCTGGACCCACGGAGACGCGCCACCGGGTCACCAGCAGCGTCTGCACTCCTCTGAGCCGCCGGCTCGCCCACCGCCCAAGATATTCTTATAATCCAAACATGTCAAGTCTAATCTGAAACTCCAAACAGAATAGCCAATGTGGAAATGTAAAGCTAAGTGTTGGTTTCAAAGCACAGTAGAGATGTTTAAGACATTTTTTTTCTTTTTTTTTTTTTATTGTTTTTGCCATACAATGTCATG
>ML660774.1:9319184-9443102 GCA_007570785.1 Antilocapra americana
GGGCTGGCGATTGATTAGACATATGATAATTAACTTGTTTCAATGCCCTTCTCCCATATCATCCCACCCTTACCCTCATCCACAAAGTCCACGAGTCTATTCTATACATCTGCATTCCTTTTGCTGTCTCACATGCTGGGTTCTCATTACCGTCTTTCTAAATTTCATATATATGCCTTAATATACTGTATTGTTGTTTTTGCTTCTGGCTTACTTCACTCTGGATAATGGGCTCCAGTTTCGTCCATCTGAGTAGAATTGCTTCAAATGAATTTTTTTTTAATGCTGAGTAATATTCCATTGTGTATATGTACCACAGCTTTCTTATCCATTCGTCAGTTGATGGGCATCTAGGTTGCTTGCATGTCCTGGCTATTGTAAACAATGCAGCAAATAATAGCCAATGAAGCAACAGACAAACAATTAATCTCAAAAATATACAAGCAACTCCTGCAGCTCCATTCTAGAAAAATAAACAACCCAATTAAAAAGTGGGCCAAAGAACTTAACAGACATTTCTCCAAAGAAGATATAAAAATGGCTAACAAACACATGAAAAGATGCTCAACATCACTCATTATCAGAGAAATGCAAATCAAAACCACAATGAGGTACCACTTTACACCAGTCAGAATGGCTGCCATCCAAAAGTCTACAAGCAATAAATGCTGGAGAGGATGTGGAGAAAAGGGAACCCTCTTACACTGTTGGTGGGAATGCAGACTAGTACAGCCACTATGGAAAACAGTGTGGAGGTTCCTTAAAAAGCTGCAGATAGACCTGCCATATGACCCAGCAATCCCACTGCTGGGCATATACACCGAGGAAACCAGAATTGAAAGAGCCACGTGTACCCCAGTGTTCATCGCTGCATTGTTTAGTAAGACATATTTTTAAAATAGATTTGTAGGGACTTCCCTGGTGGTCTAGTGGTTAAGACTCTATGCTCCCAATGCAGCAGGCACAGATTCTATTCAGGGTCAGGAAACAGATCCAGCAAGCCATGTGGGGCAGCCAAAGAAAAAATAGAGTTGTAAAAATGGGAGAGTAACTTGAAGAAGCAAATGCTCTATTGAAAACTTCATTTGTATACGTTTGAAACAGAGAACAAAAAGCAGATGGCAAGACAAAGGCCGGAAACAGCAGGAAAAAACTTGATCTTTAAGATAATAGTAAGGTTTTGAATGAAGCAAGAAGGCAAAGACCCAAAGCTCTTATTACAGTCAAGATTCCTCTTCTCTAGGCTGTTGGTTTTATTCTTGGCTCCTCAGGCCATACCCATTTGATTAGTTATAAAGGTTACAATCTCTAAACCAAAATTTGTCTCAAAGTTCTCATCCAGTAACCCACTAGAAACTGTGATGACCCCCAAGACCTAGATAACAAAGCTTTAGAACTATATTATAAGAAATCTTTTCTCATTTTATCCATGTGAGAAAAGAAATAATAATTATGTTTTTGCCTTTAGCATTGTTTTTAATTCTCAGAACTTTTGGGTAACATATGGAGTTTGTTTTAGCTATGAAAATTAACTGTGTTTATTTTAATTGCCAGATGATATAAAATTCAATGAATATTTTTTCCCCATAGAATGTGGAAATTATGCTGTCTAACCATGTGAAATACGAACTATTCCTTTGGCTATTCCTCTACTGGCTTGGGCATGACTTTTATTTTAAATGCTAATTTTCAGAATCCTGTCGGAGGGCGTTGTTACTTCATCCCATAGTCCTGTGAGATTTGTGCAGTGTCTGTAAAATTCTGAAGTGTGTGTAGGTTTCTTTAAGTATCACATATAATTAAGATTAAATACTCACATTATCATGAACCTGTTCTTACAGATATAAAGCAAAGAAAATTCCCAATGGACAATACTTCAGAAAATATTTGCATCCTTAACTTTTATAGCATTAAATCTGTCTTACTGAGTTAAAGCTAAAATTGGTTTAGTGACCAACTTTGAATATTAAAACATAAATAAATAAATCGAAAACATGACCTAAAAGATAACTAATTGAGCAAGAGAAAGAGATAAACAACATAAATTATAAGCTATTGATTTCATTTTCATATTTTAACTAGTTATTCTGCCAGTAGTAAGGATAGCTTATGTGTGTGTACACATGCATATTGCCATTGTTTAAAAACAACATGGTTCAAAGATCTTTAAGGAAATTTAATACTTTATGGACTTAAAATTATGAAATCTTTATCCCAGAAAAACTGGAAATCAAAAAAATCAGAACATTTTGTCTTTTCTAATGCTATAATTCTGTATTATTTGGTTAACTCTTTAGTCTTCATGTTGACCTCAAATTTTTAATTGCTGGTGTGTGTTACTCGCTCAGTCGTGTCCAACTCTTTGCAACCCCATGGACTGTAGCCTGCCAGGCTCCTCTGTCCATGAAATTCTCCAGGCAAGAATACTGGAGTGGGTTGCCACTTCCTTCTCCAGGGCATCTTCCTGAAACAGGGATAGAATCCGGGTCTCCTACATTGCAGGCAGATGCTTTACTATCGAAGCTACTAGGGAAGCCCTTTAATTGCTAGAGGTAACAACAAACATTGACTCATCCTGTAACTTAACATAATCCTGGAAAAAAATTGCTCAGAATAGCTAATCTATAACTTGGCAGTGGAAACACTTGAAGAAGATGCACTAATCTAACAAATGAAGATTCTAATCTATAGAGTATGTTCATTATATAGAGATCAAATCAACAAATACAGTCTGAACATCATCTCCAATAAAGCATAGTACTGAGTCCTTCTAAGATGCACAGCAAATGACATCCTTGCCCTCAAGGAGCTTAGGTTATGTGTGTACATTACAAGAGAGATCTGAACTTCTATTAAAGTTGTTTTGCCTCAGACAATTTTATATAGGAGCATTAAACCTCATAAAGGTAATGCATTTTCCCTTTAAGAACAGTAAAACTAAAGACATTTATAGGGAAACACTGCAATTGTATTTAAAGACAACTAAAATTACTTGAAAGCAAAGACATAATAAAATACTATTAACACAAAACTATACCATTAAAGTTCTCAAATAAAGAGATATGTCCACATTGTTGACTGCAACTCAGGAGGAAAATGACACTTTTAAGAAGCCAATTTTTTTCAGTTAAAAAATATTTTTAAAATAATTCTAAAGAATTTCTTTTTAACAAAAAGTTAACAAAACATGTATTAATCAGAATGTTTTCTGAGGGTACTTATTTTTTAAATATGGTGACTTAATATGAGAAATGCTATTAAATGCATCCCACCTTTGCCATAGGGTCTCAAATGACTTAAAGGAAGAATGGTACTTTTTTCATCTTCTTTTCATTAGTCCTTAGCATGGAGACTTGTACATAGCAGGAAAGAAACAAAAGTTGCTCAATGTTAGAGCTACTTTTAATATTATCTATTTGGTCACCTGCAGAAATACTTTTACATGCTCAGTGTCCATTCCACTCTCTACCCTCCCTAACAACAATTCTCAGATGTTGCCACTGCTATATAGAAGGATGAAGGAGAAGTAGGGTAAACTTTTGGGAGCACGAACGAAAAAGAAAACTGGTCAGGTTTTACAAATGATCAACAGAGTGATGGCAAGCCTCTGGCAGCTATTGTGATATCAGATAGGTGGAAAATATCCATCATCATTTCTAACCGTTTTCTAGATGATGCTATGCATTGAAGTCTCAATTTAAATCATCACATATCAGCTAAAGATAGGAGCAATGCATCCAACATGGCAGTACTAGGTATAATTTATATGCAATAAATTTTAATAAATATTTTAATGAATAAGTGAATAAATGAGAAGAGAGATACAAAATGAAATGAAATGAGGCATAAAATTAGTATAGAGTGGCACAGAAAAAGAAGTCAGGTGGTAGAGGGCCACAGATAAGATAAAGGACCATCAAAAATCATATATGGATATAACTGGATTTCAGCTACACTACTGGCTAGCTGACGTGGTACAGAGCACTGCCTATAAAAATGTAGACAGTAGATCTGTGCCTTTACACACCTGCCACCTTTCTTCTGGAAAGGACCAAAAACTCATTACTTATGTAGTCTTAGATCTTTATCTCAAGCATTATCTTCTAGAAATCTCCTGTAATGACCTGACTCCTTCTCTTGCTTTAGTACTTATATGTTCTACCAGTCACTAGAAATTCTTATTCTCTTTGTAGCCTTATTTTTTAGTACTCTATTTATTTGGTATATTCTATATCATATTCACTAGGCACTGGGTACAAAAAAGTGAAAAAAATCTTCCTGTCCAGCACAGCAATATACTATAATGCAAGCCTTTGTTTCCTATGTTATTTCCTTGTTTCACAAGAATAGTCTTAACAATTAAATGTGCTTTACCTTAGTAACTATTTAAATGATAGGTATGTGATAGAGGTTAGAATTATTTAGCAATTTCCTAAAAAGCACATGGAACACTAGGAGAAATCTTGTTTGTTTCTAACGAGGGGGATAAAAATGGACTAGTTATCTCCATTATATATTAAATATGAGGGATCTTCATGCAAATGTTAGCTTGTAATTCCTCTCTACATCTCCTAATATAATATCTCAATTCACTTACTGAAACAATTGCCTAATTGTAAATGAAATTAATAATTTAGATAAATTCCATATAATAGCTATAATATCCTTATACAACAACCTTATAAAATCCAAAGGCTATTTTTAGTGCATTAATGAAATTCTCCTTTCTGAGAAAATTAGGAAATACAATTTCTAAATTAAAAAATAATAAACACATTCCTTTGTCTCAAGGTATATACCTGGTTTAGTGTTTTGCCTCTATGGTATGAAAAGACAACTGGGAAAATATTTTAAGATTTTCAATGAAAGGCTAATGGCAAAAACACACCTACCCTCAAATTAAGCAATATATAATAATGGTTAATTAAATGAGCTTCAGAATCCAGCAGCCTGAGTCAGAACCTCATGTCATTACTCACCACCTGGGAAACTTGGACACTTCCCTTGACTTTACTAAGCCTTCGGCTTTCCTGTCTGTTGTCTGTAGTGAAAGTGCAATGGTGAATTAAGCATTTTTCTCAGTCTCTAACACAGAGTAAGGGCTTAATAAATGTTACACATCATTATTATGTGTTTATTCAACTGAGAATATTCCCACTGAGTGGTGCCAACTTTGAAAAAAAAATATTATAGGGTAGTTCACTATATGACTCCTAAAATCTCCCAACTGATTAATTTTAAAATTTTATTTTCCATTAATAATTTCAGCTTCAAAACGTCAGTTTTTTTTTTTTTTTTTGTCTCTCACATAAAGAAACAGTCAAGCTTTATATAAGAAATTCTTTGAGGATGCATTAAGCAGACCTTTATACCAATGTCTGGAAAAATAATCTTTTAATTAAGGTTATTATTGCACACTTTTTTGCCTGATTTCAATTATAATTAATAGTATTAAATAATTCAAGAAAATTAACTGTGAAAAGAGTGGTGAAATTATAAGCAATGGGGTAGGTGAGCAAGAATAGGCTTTGAATGCATCAAAATACATCAACTAACTTCTCAATGCAGGTGAAATAAAATCACAATGTACATATTAAGTCCAGTTAAATTTTGAGACTAACAAGGCTTGAGTACTCTGTAGTGAGACCTGACTCTCTCAATCACAGAAATATACGAAGTAGAACCAGTTCTCATTTGCCTTTATCTCTCTGCTCCATGACCCTCTTTGACTTCTCCTTGAAACATCCTTTGAGCATAACCTGATTCTCACTCAATTCAATTCTCTTTCCTTCAGCCTCCCTGTATTCTCTGAATCTTTTCTGGACTCTGTTTTATTACCACCTTTTGCAGGTCTATTTTCAGCCTCTTCTTTTGTCCCTCTACATTTTTTCGATTACTAACTTTACATTCATAACTTCCATTTACCTCAGAAAGACTTCAGCCACCTCACCACTTCTGTCTGTTTCTGTTTAGACATTTGATGACACCCAGAGTCAAGGAATGCTTGGAAGTACCTCTAGCTGAAAGGTCAAGAGCCCAAGAAAGACTTGGGAGAATTTTTTTTTTTTTTTTTTGAGGAAGAGCCAATGCAATGACTAGTCTTTACTGGGAAGAAGGAACTTCACAGCACATTTTGAGAGAGTTAATGCAGGGGTTCAGTGGGCCAACTGGGAGGCACCAGCTTGTGGTTCCATAGTTAGGGCACCTCTGAGTCTCGACACTGGGCAGCTAGAACCAGATGGCAGCACTGCTTTCTTCACAGCTGTATCCCACTATTCACTCGCTAGTGATGGAGAGGACTAAACTAGGGTCTGCTTTGGTGCCCAAAGCCGCCTTTGGGGAAGCACGCTGAATGGGTCTCATCCCTTCTGTGAGCTCCTCTACAGACCGGTGGTTGGCTCGCCATTAGCAGGGACGTCACCTCCGCAGGCCTTCAAGGGCATCCCAGTAAGACCACCTGGCCCACGGGGCCGCAGGGCCTTCACCGGGCTGTGTCCCAGCTCTGCAAAGTAACCTGACCGGCTCTATTTCCAAGGAAAAGAGTGACTGAAGTCTGCTGACCCCTGACCTTCCCCTTGGTTCTCAGTTTCCCTTTCGCTGAGGCCGAAGCCCTACTTGCCCTCCCTTTTTCTTCCAGAACAAATTACTACACAGAACCATTAACTGGGTTCCTGCTACCTGTTTCTGGTCTCTTTCCTTATTTACTCATCATTTAAAGTATCTTCAGAAGGACTGTACCATAATTTGTCACAAGAAAGTAACAAACAAAGTTATTATGTTCACAGGAAATTAACAGAATAAACCAATAGGGATAAAACCTGATATAAGTAAGAAAAAAAAGAACTCAAACACTGGAAGAATGACCAGAATGCCACATTTTCTTGCAAGTCAACAACAAAGAGCTTTAAAGAAGATATCTGCAGGTAAGTAAAGATGTGTTATATTTTAGTATTGATGTATCAGCAAAACTGATAAGTATAACAGGCAAACAAATGCAACTGAGAGAAGACATTACTAAATCACAGTGGTTATAACAGGAAAGAGGAAGAATTAGAAGTTATAGATGCAAGACAAATTACTATTGCAATGAGAGAAGGGTCATTACTACAGATCTCACGGACATGAAAAAGATAATACAAGAATATTATGAACAAACTCCATAACCACAAACTTAATAATTTAGGTGAAATGGGACAATTCTTTGAAAGACACAATGTGCCAAAACTCACACAAAGAGATTAATAGGCCTGTATCAAATAACTAAATTGAATCAATAATGAGTAACCTTCCAAAACAGAAAGCATCCAGCCAAGGAGGTCTCAATGGTTAATTCTACCAAACATTTAAAGAAGAAATGATCCAGTTCTCCACAATTGGCTCCAAGAAATAGAAGCAGATGGAAACCCTCCTAACTTATTCAATATGAGGTCAATGTTGTCCTAATACCAGAGAGACATCATAAGCAAGAAAAACTAAGAACAATATTCCTATGAATTACATGCAAAATTCTAAACTAAATATTAGAAATTGAGTCCAAAAATGTATAAAAATAATTCCACACAACAATCCTACCTGCAATCTGTTCCAGGTATGCAAGGTTGGTTTGATACTAGAAGATCAATTAGTGTAATCCATTCTATCAAAAGCGTAAAGAAATATAGATGTAGTAAACAACATGAAAATGATGATTTCTTCGAGGGGGAACTTTGGGATTCTCTCAAAAGAAAGCACCCCTAGAGAACTCCACAGATCACTAAGTTTGGCCAGCTCATGGAAAAGAAGAAAGACAACCACTGATACCTAAGACCTAGAGGTACGTCTGAGGGTCCAGACTTCATTCTTAACGTTGCCATATAATATTTTACAAAACCTTACTTACTTTACAACACTTTAATCTTACTTTGTAATGGTAAATAGCTAAATATCATAGTCATGTGCACTTCACACAACCGTACAAGCAAAATGAAATCATTCTGAAAATCAAAACATAAGCCAATATGTTTTACACAAAATATTCAGATTTTGGTTTCAGGAGGTACAAAATCAGCAATTATGACTTTTCTACGAAAAATGTGACCAAATGATCTCTAAAGAAAGCTAAGTATAGGGAATAGGAGGTAGGGATAAATTTACAAAGCTAACATTTATAACATGAAATAAAATTTGAAATTCACTGGGCTGAAATATATTCAATATCATATGACTTGAGGGGAAGAGAATAAAAACGATATGTGAAATTTTAAAAATATTCCTCTCAAGAATGAGTCCAGTAAAAAAAAATTAGTAATAATATTCTGAATGTAAACTCAAGTCTTTCAAATATCAAACCTGAACTAAAATGAAATCTCCATCTTTATCAGTGGGTAGACAGAATTTCTGCTTTAAAGTTCATTTTTTTAATCTTGTGCAAAAGCAAAATATTTATACACCACTATACATTTTCCATAGCCTTCTAGTTTTCTGTATTTATCTCCTTTTTTGAGTACATATTGTAATTCCATCTACAAAAAAAAAAACTGTCTCAAATATTACTACTGATTGAACTAAATTCAGCTTTTATACAAAGCCACATGGGAAAAGAATACTAATAAAGTCATCGACGGTGGGGAAACTACAACCATTTGTCATTTGCCAAGCTGCGTTTACACTCTGGCAGAGAAGGGCTATAAGGTAACTTTTTCCTAAAACTGCTTTGAGGGCTTATCATTACCAGCACAAGGAACTTTCTCCAGATCCTTAAGAAGTTATATATGAGCTGAAATGATGTCCTTTTTCAAACCTTAACTCTGCTTCATATCATTATTTATTCAAGCACTGGCTCCATTCAGAGTTAGAAGGAAGAAGGCAAGGCAGCAAATGACATCATTTCAGCTTTCTACAATAAATTATACACCTGTCAAATCTCCACCAATAAAAGGTCTATAAAACTGCATCACTTTGGAAGTACATGAGAGTTTTCAATTTTTCCATTATTCTTCCATGTAACTTATAAAATATAGATTAAAAATTTTTTTTTGCATTTAGTGAATCCCTGTTATGATTTCTTGGTTAAAAATACAAAATTTAGAAACTCTTAATGAATTAAAAAAGTACATGCCCACTAAAATATTACAGTAATAATGTAGTTTTCTTCAATGAAGTAACTCTTAAAGTGAAACAACCACATTACAAAATATTCATTACAGATCCAATGAGCATTAGAAACTTTGTATAGAAAGACATATCAAAACTGTACCCAGGTCCCTGGGAACTTACCACCCAGTTAAGGTAAGTTATATAGTAGTAATAACAACAAAGCAAATATATGTAATACAATGTTTATATATAATACAACCTAGTACATGAGTATATAATGATTATTATATGTCAGGTATATGTCTAAATACCTTACCTATACTAATTCATTTAATACTTACAACAACCCTACAGAAGGGGTAAAATCATTATGAATCTGCATCTCCTGCACTGGTGGGCAGGTTCTTTACCACTGGGAGGCCTTTTGGGTGTATTATCCATATAAATACACTACAGGCACCTCAAATTCAACATGCCATCTTGACAGTTTATAAAAACATTGTTCATGTGTTCACTTGCTTTCTCTCTCCCTGATTAGTATGTAAGTTCCATGGAACAAGATCTTGTCTGTTAGTTTACGGTTATATCCCTGGTGACCAGGCATGGTGCCAGGTACATAACGGGGGCTGACTTATTTGCTAAATGCTGAATACTTATGTATATAAAGGAATGAAAGTCTAAATTTGGCTCAACCCCTTTCCCCCACCAAATAAACAACAACAAAGGCTTGACAGTCTTGATATGTGCTCCGTATTTCTTGTGTTACAGACATGTTTAGGCAAAAGACTTAGAAATCACCTTTGCTCGCTTCTTTTTATTACCCCTCTCCATACATACAAGCATGCAATTGTCTAGCTCCTTCCAATTATCTAATTCTTCCACTTCTGTTTTCACTGCCATTACTGTATTTCTGACACCACATATTAATATTTTGCTTGGAATAATGCTATAGCCTCTTTACACATCTGCCCCTGACATTTTTTTTTTCCAGTCCACTCTCCCCACTGGTGTTCAATTAATGTTTCTAGAATATAAATCTGATTACATCGTTCTCTTACTCAGAACATTTGATAGGTTCCCAGTGTACTCAGGATGAAGTACAAGTTCCTTACCACCACTTAGAATGTCTTTCATGGTCTAGTCATTGCATAAGGCTATACTCTTAGCCTCACAACAAACCCCTCTACTGAACTTCTTGGCAGCCTAAATTTTACATTAATGAAACACTTTGAGTTTATCAAATAAATTTCTTCTCTTGTTACCTTGGGTTTTTCCACATAATCCTACAACCTGAACCTCTCCTATTCCCCTTTCACCTTCTTCCGTAATATTTATCACTCAGGTCTTGGCTTTAATATCTCCTCTTTTAGAAGGTCTCCCATAATTCCCAAAATGATGTTATCTGCTTGACTGTGTTCTCTATTCCTACTGCTGCTGCATCACCTTCTTCCGGGAACTGCTACAGATGATTTAGGGCTTCCCAGGTGGTGGGAAGAAGTCACCTGCCAATGTAGGAAATGTAAGAGACGCAAGTTCAATCCCTGGGTCAGAAGATCACCAGGAGGAGGACGTGGCAACCAACTCCATTATTCTCGCCTGGAGAATCCCTGAGGAGAGAGGCGCCTGGTGGGCTACAGTCCATAGGGTCGCAGAGAGTCAGACACAACTGAGTGTCTAACACACACACACAGATGCTTTAAGACAGCTTAAGATTTACTTACATGCTCGTCACCATATTATAATAAAGAAGTCTCCTCTCCTAGCTGGCTCAACCACCGCAGGGCACTATTTCAACTCACCCTGTCCTCTAGCATCTACCCATGTGCACGCTTGTTGAACAATCAGATTATAAAGGAAAGACATGATTGATGAAGCTTATTCATGGATTCTCTCCTCTTTCCTCAGGATCAAGCACCTGTGAATTTATGCTGCTCACTGATGCAGGGAGATCTGAGGAGCTGCTGAGTTTAAGTCACAGATGTATACATGCCCAAGTAAACACACATCTTCTCATCAACCTACATAATTCTGAAATTCCAGGATAAAGTCACAGAATTTACCCCCAACTGTGTCCTTTAACAAACATTTATTGAATGAAGGACATCCAAACAATAAACTACAGTCCCCCTCCAGAACTCATAGCTGGGTCCTTATTTAGACATCAGTACAAATATTCCTCTTTAATGAAAGAAAACAGCTGCATATCCCCTAGGAACTGTCTGGAATATCATTTACTTAATCATTTTCACTATAGCAATCACCACCTGAAATTATCCTGTTCATGTATTTGGTTACTCGTCCATTGCCTCTCCCCTCTTCATCACTGTCACATAAACTTTTTAATATTAGGGACCTCAGATGACTTTCTCACTGTTCTACTGCTAGTCTCTGCAAAAACAGTTGGTACATAATAGGTGACTATTAAACATTTACTGAATTAAGGAAAAGATAAACAGATTCAATGGATATTTTGAAAATACTATACTCTCTATTCAGAGAGGTTCTTAATGTGCAAACTAGGACACATGTCCATGTTATATCCAGAAGGAGGTACTTGAATTAACAAATTGGTATTCCTTATCGAATTCTAATATTTTTTTTCAGTATTAGAAGTAATTAGCTTGCATAAAAGTTGTGAAAGGTAGAATTATAATCTCAAAATATAGATACAAATCTATAAAGAATCAATATACTTTTAAAAGTAAAAAATTAGAAATTAAATTGTATCTTGATTTCAAAGAATGTCAGCTAAAGGTTTCCATCTCTTCATTAGTAAGGAAGCAGGTGCCACTCCCACTGGCTTTATATCTTACTCATACACACAAAAAAGAGCTAACCGGAAAGAACTCTTCTAACTTATTTAGTAGCCCCTAACTGAAATCAAAGTCTTCTGGCTTGTGTGTAGAAAACTTCATTAAGACCCTATTTAGGATCTACGAACATCTATAAAAGATCTACACTGGACGAGTTCAACTCAGAGTCACAGAGAACACCATTTGGTCTCCAGCCATCGTCTCCACCTTACTATTGACCAAGGCTCCTGAAATAAGCACTGAGGTTCAGAACCACTCATAAAGAGCCTTTCAGAAATCTCCTTTGCCCTGCTATGTCTCATTCCACGCTTGTCTGCACCTTAGCTAGCACTGTAACTATTCTAACGGAATGGTTCTTTTTTTTTTTATTAAACATTTTTTTTATTAGTTTTGCCAAACAATGACATGATATCACCTTGGGTTCACATATGCTCCCCCTCCAGAGCCCCCCTCCCACCTCCCTCCCCCCGGGAAATCTCGTTGCACCAGTCCCAAGCATCAATCCTGGGCCGGCTATTGCTTAGACATATGATAATTAACATGTTTCAATGCCATTCTCCCATATCATCCCACCCTTTCCCTCATCCACAGAGGCCCTGAGTCTATTCTATACATCTGCGTTCCTTTTGCTGTCTCGCATGCTGGGTTCTTGTTACCGTCTTTCTAAATTCCATATATATGCGTTAATATACTGTATTGTTGTTTTTGCTTCTGGCTTACTTCACTCTGGATAATGGGCTCCAGTTTCGTCCATCTGAGTAGAACTGATTCAAATGAATTTTTCCTTAATGCTGAGTAATATTCCATTGTGTATATGTACCACTGCTTTCTTATCCATTCATCAATTGATGGGCATCTAGGTTGGTTCCATGTCCTGGCTATTGTAAACAATGCAGCGATGAACATTGGGGTACACGTGTCTCTTTCAATTCTGGTTTCCTCGGTATATATGCCCAACAGTGGGATTGCTGGGTCATATGGCAGGACTATTTGCAGTTTTTTAAGGAACCTCCACACTGTTTTCCATAGAGGCTGTACTAGTTTGCAATCCCACCAACAGTGTAAGAGAGTTCCCTTTTCTCCACATCCTCTCCAGCATTTATTACTTGTGGATTTTTGGATTGCAGCCATTCTGAGTGGTGTAAAGTGATATCTCATTGTGGTTTTGATTTGCATTTCTCTGATAATGAGTGATGTTGAGCATCTTTTCATGTGTTTGTTAGCCATTTTTATGTCTTCTTTGGAGAAACGTCTGTTCAATTCTTTGGCCCACTTTTTGATTGGGTCGTTTATTTTTCTAGAATGGAGCTGCAGGAGTTGCTTGTATATTTTTGAGATTAATTGTTTGTCTGTTGCTTCATTGGCTATTATTTTCTCCCATTCTGAAGGCTGTCTTTTCACCTTGCTTATAGTTTCCTTTGCAGTGCAGAAGCTTTTAATTTTAATTAGGTCCCATTTGTTTATTCGTGCTTTTATTTCCAATATTCTGGGAGGTGGGTCATGTAGGATCCTGCTTTGGTTGATGTCAGAGAGTGTTTTCCCAATGTTATCCTCTAGGAGTTTTATAGTTTCTGCTCTTATGCTTAGATCTTTGATCCATTTTGAATTTATCTTTGTGTATGGTGTTAGAAAGTGTTCTAGTTTCATTCTTTTACAAGTGGCTATCCAGTTTTCCCAGCACCACTTGTTAAAGAGGTTGTCTTTTCTCCATTGTATATTCTTGCCTCCTGTGTCAAAGATAAGGTGTCCATAGATGCGTGGATTTATCTCTGGGCTATCTATTGACAAAATTCAACATCCATTTATGATAAAAACCTTCCAAAAAGCAGGAATAGAAGGAACATTTCTCAACATAATAAAAGCTATATATGACAAACCCACAGCAAACATTATCCTCAATGGTGAAAAACTGAAATCATTCCCCCTGAAGTCAGGAACAAGACAAGGGTGCCCACTCTCACCACTACTTTTCAACATAGTTTTGGAAGTCTTGGCCACAGCAATCAGAGCATATAAAGAAATCAAAGGAATACAGATTGGAAAAGAAGAAGTAAAACTCTCTCTGTTTGCAGATGACATGATCCTCTATATTGAAAACCCTAAAGACTCTACGAGAAAATTACTAGAGCTAATCAGTGAATATAGCAAAGTTTCAGGATACAAAATCAACACACAGAAATCCCTGGCATTTCTATACACTAACAATGAAAAAACAGAAAAAGAAATTATGGAAACAATTCCATTCACCATCGAATCAAAAAGAATAAAATACTTAGGAGTATTTCTACCTAAAGAAACAAAAGACTTGTATATAGAAAACTATAAAACACTGATGAAAGAAATCAAAGAGGACACAAACAGATGGAGAAATGTGCCGTGTTCGTGGATTGGAAGAATCAATATAGTGAAAATGAGTATACTACCCAAAGCAATCTATAGATTCAATGCAATTCCTATCAAGCTACCAGAGGTCTTTTTTAGAGAATTAGAACAAATAATTTCACAATTTGTATGGAAATACAAAAAACCTCGTATAGCCAAAGCAATGTTGAGAAAGAAGAATGGAACTGGAGGAATCAACCTACCTGACTTTAAGCTATACTACAAATCCACAGTCATTAAGACAGTATGGTACTGGCACAGAGACAGAAATATAGATCAATGGAACAAAATAGATAGCCCAGAGATAAATCCACGCATCTATGGAATGGTTCTTAAAATGAAGTAGAACATCAGCTAATAATAAGGTCCTTGACCATGAATACTTCTGTTTGCAAAGAATGGAAGACTAACTGAGCTGATCAATATTACAGTCTCAACTGCACTATACTTGGACAGTATGATGCTGCTAACTGGTGTATGGAAGCATCATTCTAAGTGCTAAGTAGTAGGAAGAATATGTCTGTCATTAATTATAAGTTGGAACTCACACTGTGCAGGGTGCTATTCAAAGCCACTACATTCTTATACAACTGTAAATAAATCACAATTTTATTTTAGAACAGGGACTCTGCTGACTAGGTTTAGAAAGAACATGACACAATGTGAAAGTGGACATTTACTAAATACTCCTTTCTGCACCTACACACAGGGAGCAGGTAATAAATGCTGCTGTCTGACTTGATAATGATGATGCCTGGCATGGTGGAGACACAATTAATGAATGTTCTTTGATGGATGATGAGACAAGCAGTACAAACATGGGTTTTTCTCCTTTGTCAGTTTTCCCGAAATAGTTCTGAACAAAAGCAAAATGTGCTCCAGCCACAGCAGAAAGCTAAGAAGACAGAATCTTTCTTGTTCCATCTTAATAATATTTATATATCAGTTACTATATACCAGGCACTGTTTAACCCTCAAAGCCACGCTGATAAATAATAATGATGATAATAATGTGCTATTATGACTTCTGCTTTTACAGATGAATAGAAAACACAGAGAAGAGTATCTTGTCCAAAGTCACTTTCCCATTCCAGCAGCTTTCATTTTGGCCTCTTATTTACAGTGCTGCAGGGCTTCCCTGGTGGCTCAGAGGGTAAAGAATCTGCCTGCAATGCAGGAGACCAAGGTTCGATCCCTAGGTCAGGAAGATCCCCTGGAAAAAGGAACGGCTAACCCCTCCAGTATTCTTGCCTGGAGAATTCCATGAGCAAAGGGGTCTGACGGGCTATAGTCCATGGGGTCATGAAGCATCAGACACAACCAAGTGACTAAGCACACACACACACACCCCTCGAGTGTTACAAAGAACATTCATGTTTATATGTACATATACGTGAGTACAGTCTGTCACTTTTCATTCTTATTTCTTTTAAGGTAATGTGCTTTTAAATAAGAATTCTTCCAACACATTTACTGAAGTTTTAGAGTTTGCAAAACAAAGAGAGTCATCCCTGACAAACTCCATCAACTGAAAGAAGCTTCTCTTTGAGTTGTGAGACTTGTAGGTTTAGCACCAACAAGCTGCAGTCCTTGCATTACTTCTCACAAAAAATGAACTTTAAATAGATGATAGTCACATCAGCTTTGTGATGAAAAATCTTCCCAGATGTTTGCAGGAAAAATGATACAGAGAAAGATGGAACCTCAGATGACAAAGCATACTCATGGCACAGTCAGGGAAGAAATTCAGACTGGATTCCTAAGAAGCAGAGTGCTAAATTCTTTGGACATCTTCTATCTACACCTATCTATTTACCTATTTTGTGTGATTTTTTTTTTCAAATGTTGAGAAACATTATTTTGGAAAATAATTTTGTCACCTTTATAAGGAGATGACTTTCTGAAACATATACAAATGTTTGCCCTTTATTGAATGAGACATTTTATTGTGTATTTATGGCAGCCACTCTACTTGCCTGTACGGTTAAATCTGTGCTATATAAATATGTATTTAGTAATTTGAGCTATAGCTCTTATTTTTATTTATGTAAATAGGGAAGGAAACTTAATTCTTTTTAACCTTTTGACCCCCCTTCACCTGTTTTGTCTAACCTCCAACCATGCGTCTCTGGCAACCACCAACCTGGTCCCTGTGTCAATGAGCTTGGGTTTTTGTTTCTTTAGAGTCCACATATAATAGAAATCATAAAGTATTTGTTTTTCTTTCTGACTTATCTCAGTATGTATACTGCCCTTGTGATCCATCCATGTTGTCACAAAGGCAAGATTTCCTTCTTTTTTATGTCTGAATAATATTCCATCATATGTATGTATGTGTATATATATAATATATGTATATATACTTACTACAATTTCATTATTCATTCATCCATTGATGAACACGCAGGCTGCTTCCAAGTCTTAGTTATGGTAAATAATGCTGCAATGAACATGGGGGTGCAATTACCTTTCCATGTCAATGTTTTTGTTTGCTTGAGATACACACACAGAAGTACGATCGCTAAATCATACGGTAGTCCATTTTTAATTTTTTGAGGGACCCCCACCCTATCTTCCATAACGTCTGAGTGAATTTACATTCCCACCAGTGCACTGAGGTTCCTTTTCTCTACATCCTCGCCAACATTTCTCACCTCTTGCCTTTTTGATACTAGCCGTTCTCAGACGTGAGGAGATAGCACACTGCTGTTTTTGATCTGCATTCCTCTGATGATTAATGATGTTGAGAGTCTTTCCATAATACCTATTTGGCATCTGTATGTCTTCTTCGGAAAAATGTTTATTCAGATCATCTGCCCATTTTTAAATCTGACTGCTCGATTTTTGGCCATTGAGTTGTATGAGTATTTATATCTTTTGTATATTAGCCATTTACCAGTATATGATTTGCAAATATCTGCTCTCATTCAGTGGGCTGCCTTTTCATTTTGTTAATGATTTCCTTTTCTCTGCAGAAACATATGATATAGTTCCACTTATTTTTGTTTTTGTTGCTTTTACTTTTGGTATTAGATTCGAACATCATCACTGAGACCTATGCCTGGAAGACTGTCTCTATATTTTCTTCTGGGAATTTTAGGGATTTGGGTCTTACATTCAAGCCTGTAATTCATTTTGAGTTAATTTTTGTGTATGATATGAGACAGTGGCCAAATATTTTAAACTGAATAACTAAGAGATATTTTTCCATAGAGCCAATCAAGACATACCTGGGTTTATAGTGTGATGCCAGTTACATGTCGAAATGTTAGTGAAATACAACAGTGTACCGAAGTAACAAACTAGCTATGTTGAAATCCTGGCTCCATATTCACTTTACTGCAGATTTTAACAACTTGAACAAAATGAAAAAGGTGGGAGAAAACAGAAAAATCTAAACTGAAGAAACGCAGTCTGCAGTTTTGTCACACGATTATAAATGATCTAAGTGGTCGGTACAACATATGGCACAGTAGTAGGACAGTGATTTAATAATGGTGATGGAAAAAAAAAGTCAAAGTGTTAGTTGCTAAGTTGTGTCCAGTTCTTTGCGATCCCATGGACTGTATCTCACCAGGCTCCTTTGTCCATGGAATTTTCCAGGCACAAACACTGGAGTGGGTAGCCTTTCCCTTCTCCAGGGGATTTTTCCAACCCAAGGACCAAACCTAAGTCTCCTGAACTGCAGGCAGGTTCTTTACCTCCTGAGCCACACCAGAGAAGCCCAATGATATTGATAAGATGATGTTATTTTAAGTCAAGTCAACCTGCTATGGCACCTATACGGGCTACATAATTCTCCAAAGTACTGACAACATGGGAGTATATAAAATAGACCTCTTTCCAGCCCTGAGAGAATTTATTGTTAACTTGCAGCCAAAGCTTCATAAGATTAGGTAATGAAACTTTGTGATTTGGGGGTTGGGTTTTATTAGAAAACAAAAATTAAAGGAAGATTCTAAAGATGAAAACAGGAATGACTTCCAATAACTTTTTATGTTTTATCATACTCATTATATGCTTCATGCAAATATATGTGGGCCTTAGAGTAAATTTAACCTAAACCTAAGGAGCCTTTGTCCTTTTTAAGTTTCAATGTGTTTTTCTGTAGTTTATCCAATTAATATGAGAAAAAAAATAGAAAATAAACAATAAATATAATTTAAGGAAATCATTTTCAAAATACTTGGAACCATTTCCAAAAAGCTATTTGATATCAAGGCAGAAAATGGAAAAGTAAAACTTAATGTTAACTTTAGTTGCTGTACCATATCATGTAACTGTACTGCATTTTTTTCTACTTTGAATTAAGATTAGTTATATCTTAATGAATAAATTTTTTACACTATGAAACAACAATGATTATAAATGATTTTTGAGATTATTCCAGTAGTTTTTACTACATGAAATCTGATTACTACATTGCCTCAGGCACTTTTTATGTTTTGTTTATAAAGCTCATAAAATGACTTAAATGAAAAAGATAAACAAAATGAAAAGCTTGAAAGGCTGACAGAAGAGCTATGGTTCCTACTCTATTAAATCTATATTGCATATTTAAAAAAATAATTTATGACAATCTCTTTGTATGGAAGAAAAATTTTATAATGTTTAGACCTATTAAGAGAAAGGATGATTTCCTAGGGTTTGAAGCCATAAGAATAATGAAAAAGAGATATATCATCCCTCTGTCTTCTATCATGTGTAAAGTCAATTTTTAAAATGGCAAGATATTCAATCTAAAACCATTAAAGATTATTTCTAAAATCTTGCACTAACTTTAGATATATTACCTATTATACAGTGATTTTACAGAAAAAAAAAGTAAAGGGAGATTTATCCTTTTACTAGATCAGGTAGCTGGATAGCTGTCTTCATCAGGAATTTAAGTTTAATCTTGCCTCAGGTAGATAAAAGAACTAAATCACCTCTTATGATGTCTCTATGACAACTTCCAACACTTGGAAAGTAAGTACACTCTTAATGCAACAACCAGCATTTATAACTGGAAGGAATTATGGAAACCATCCAGTTCGGGGGTCACCAAACCACTGACCGTTTCCTGGTTTTACTAATAAATTTCGTTGTAAGACAGACACTTTCATGCGCATTCACTTGTTTCTTTAAACACTGTCTCGGCTGCCTTTGCACTACAACAGCAGAGCTAAGCAGCTGCAGCTGAGACCACAGGGGCCACAAGCAAAAAAAAAAAAAAAAACCACTGTCTGGCCCTTATGAAGAAGAGCTGTTGACTCCTGACCTCACCCATCTGCCTCATTTACAATGAAGTGGATGGAGCCCTGAGGAAAAAAAGTTAAGGTGCCCACGCTTACCTAGACAGTAAAGAGTGGACTTTAATATAGGTCTTCATTGAATGCATCATTATACCATCCTGTCACTTGTGATATAAAATAAGGTTTGATATTCTCCAGAATGGCTTCCCAGGTGGTGCAGTGGTATAAAAAAAACATCCACCTGCAATGCAGGAGATGTGAGTTGAAATCCTGGGTTGAGAAGATCCCCTAGAGGAGGAAATGGCAACCCACTCTGGTACTCTTGCTCAGGAAATCCCATGGACAGAGGAGCCTGGAGGAACACAGTCCATGGGGTCACAAAGAGTCGGACGTGATAGAGTCACTGAACGCTCAAACTCAGTATTACTGATACAATGAAATAATCCTGTCTAAGAATTTTCTATACTGCTAAGTATACTCCTTTGTCAATATTCTTTTCCTTGAAAGTAAGGGAAGGTTTTAAAAGACTAGTAACTAGAACAACACCCATATCTTTTGGCCTATAAGTTGTATTTGTATTGGATTGGCCAAAAAGTTCATTTGGCTTTTCCTGTAGGATAGCATGGAAAAACCCAAACAAACTTGTTGGCCAACCCAATACCTAAGGAAAACAATGTGATATGAACACATAATACATTATATATTACTGGCTTCCCATTGTCAATCACATTTTTACTTTCTCTGATTTACTCCAAATTTCTGCCCGTTACTGAGTCCAAGTATTACACCATGTGAAGACACCATCAAGCAGAATGCCAGCCAGTATCTTCAGAAATACTTAAGTCCCATCACTTCATGGCAAATAGAAGGGGAAAAAGTAGAAGCAGTGACAGATTTTCTTTTCCTGGGCCCCAAAATCATTGCGAATGGTGACTGCATCCATGAGATTAGAAGACACTTGCTTCTTGGAAGTAAAGCAATGAGAAACCTGGACAGCATATTAAAAAAGAGACATCCCTCTGCCGACAAAGGTCTGTATAGTCAACGCTTTGGTTTTTCCAGTAGTCACATACGGATGTGAGAGTTGGACCATAAAACAGGCTGAGCACAGAAAAACTGATGGTTTCAAAGACTCTTGAAAGTCCCTTGGATTGCAAGATCAAACCACTCAACCCTAAAGGAAATCAACCATGAATATTCATTGGAGGAACTGATGCTAAAGCTGAAGCTGCAACCCTTTGGCCACCTGATACAAAGAGCCAGCTCACTGGAAAGCTGGGAAAGATTGCAGGCAAAAGGAGGGGAGGGCTGCAGATAATGAGATGGTTAGATAGCTGACTCAATGGACATGAACTTGAGCAAACTCTGGAAGACAGTAGAAGACAGGGAAGCCTGGCACGCTACAGTCCATGGTGCCACAAAGAGTCAGACTCAACAACTGAACAACAAAACAACAAATCTTTAAGACATAGACAGATGGCTTATTCTTTAAAGATTCAAGGAAGAGATGGTATGAGCTTAGGGTTAAGAGTGAAAAGATGGCAGGCAGGTTACCTTGAATCAAATTTTATTCCACACCACCTGCCAGCTTATCTCACACACACACACACACACACACACACACACACACACACACACACACACACACACCCCTAACCATTAAGGCATCCTATTGAAATGTTACATATCTTTTCAATCTTCAGAAATATGAGATGATATATTCATTGTCTTTATCAAGATGATTATATACACATTATACCTCCATTTTAAAAAAACAAACAAAAATCATGAGATTAATATTCTTTTAGCAACAGAAGGAAGGAAAATATAAACTAGCCATTTCTTGTCAAATTAAATCTTTGGTTATTATGTTGCTGAACTCAAAATAAACAAAATGACCTTTATTTCCTATTTTGCAGTGGTAAGTATTTTGATGTTTATGATTTCAGTGGTGTGCAAAAACAAGTTACCAACTAGTGCTGTCATCCAAGCACTATGTAATCATCTGAAACTGTTGCATCAGTGATTATAGTCTAGCACAGAAAATTTCAGTTCCAACAGGTACTTATGAAAACAAATTCTGTGTACAAATGTAAAAATGTGGAAGCATGAATAGTACAATAAAAGAGCCGGGTAGATTGAACCTAGAGTATATTTTTTCCAGTTTGGAGTTCAATGAAACTATTTTCCTTTCAAGAATCCAAAATCTGCTTTAATTAGGATATCAAAGAGACCAGGCTTACCAAAATTTTAACCTCACAAAAAATGCTGGAATTAATGTCCTTTATGTTTCTAAAATAATGAAGAGTTTCCTATCGAAGGAAATAACACTTGCTTAGGGTGTATGTTGCATGCCTACTGAGAAGATTAAAGCTTCCTTGGTAATTTCCTAATTTCCCTGCTCCTTTCTTTCAATATTTGCTCTCAAGAGATTAGTGTCGACTTCTGAAAAGTGCAAGCTGCTCTTTAGAATCATCTTTTATATCCCACAATCACTGTTGATAAAACAGGACAATGTCAAGGGATTTTATGACATGTAATTCTTCAACATGCACAATAAATGAAAAGAATAATTTATACATCTCTAATTATAGTATGGTAAAAGGAAGAAGGAAGATCCTATCATTGAAGTTACGAATTATGTATAAGACTCACCCAAAGCCAACACTTTTGTTCAGGATAACATTATGGCTCATTAACTCTGTTGTGTGTAGAGTTAAGACTTCCAGGGTCTTACTGTTCATACATTTTCAATTATAATTAATTGATTATATACATTTCTAAATAACTAGCTTTTACAAACAAAGGCATGAATGACCCAATATATCATGAGAGAAATACATGAGCCACAATTAGTTCCTTCTTAGCCTTATGGAGAGCTACTTTAAAAAAAAAATTCTTAACCAGAAGTTATTTAAATTATAATTATAAAAATCAGTTACATTTTTAAACATTGAAAAATTTCAGCAATCAGTAAGCTATATACATCCAATTTTATCTCCTTTTCTGTTTTAAAATCTGAAACAATATTTTATGTATATGTATTTCCAATAATAAATTTGAAACTCTTCTCATGTCACTTATTCCTCAATAATTTGGCTGAGGAAACTATTTGATTTAAAAAAAAAGAAGAATTGCATATTCCTCCATTCATTCTTCAAATGTACCCCTGCATCAACATTAGTTGGCCTGAAGTATATTCAAATCTTTAAACAAATATGACTGGATCTATATCAGGGCCTGCAGAATTTAATTTAAATTTGATTTTATTATAAAACAGATAGTGAAGTGAAGTCGCTCAGTTGTGTCCAACTCTTTGTGACCCCATGGACTGTAGCCCACCAGGCTCCTCAGTCCATGGAGTTTTCCAGGCAAGAATACTGGAGTGAGTTGCCATTTCCTTCTCCAAAATAGATAGTATAATGTTGTAAACTGTGCAGAGCATACAGGGAAAAGTTTCAGTTTCCCACTGTACTCCTCCACCAAATCTTCCTCTCCAGAAGTAATCACAGTTAGGAATTTTTTGTGTATCATTTTGAGTTATTTTCTGTGCATATGCATGTGGGTTTTGAAATGTTAAGCCCTGTAGAGGAGAACAGGTAAGAACCAGGGATCAATGTAGAATATTTTAGATAAACGGAAGGTGATGACATTCCATTCAATAAAGTACACTCACTGGATAGCTCCTGTGTGCAAACTGTTATAATAAATTTTATAGAAGACGTGGGAGAGTGCAAAAGTGGAGAGATCACACTGGCTGCCTTCTATGAGTGTGTATTTCTCTAATGTACAGAAATAAACACCACTGGGGCTTCCCTGAAGTTAAGACTTTCTGCTTCCAATGAAGGGGGCATGGGTTTGATCCTAAGATCGCACATACCATTGAGTGCAGCCAGAAAAACAACAAAAAAGATAAACACCACTACTGTAAAAACAATGCTGAGTGTTACACGCTATAAAAGAATCAGTTATGGGAGAACAAAATTGACTGGTTTAAATCTACTTGGATGTGTTTGTTTGAATTAATCATATGATCAGGAAGACTGACAGTGCTTAACATATTTAGAGATTTAGAGGAAAAAAAAACCAGCCTGGCATGACTCAGGAGTACACAAACATGTACAGCAATTAATAAAGTGGAAGGATAGGTGGAGGCCAATTTTGGATTTTATAAAGTAGAGAAAATACTGACATTACTGGTTATTTAAAATTAAGCTATCAATAACAGCTATGTATTATAGGGAAAAAATATCAAGTGGAAAGAAGAGTGGATCAAAAATGGAAAAGATTAAGATGAGTAAAATAAGAACTTATGGTGATCCTCCAGGTAAGACTTTAAAAAGGGCTTATAAAAGTGGTAAGACTGAACTGACAGATAATTCAAAGAGGAGGGTGAACTTGAATATGGGGTTTAAACATTTGAATCTGAGGTATGAAACAGCAGGAAACTGGGGAAGCTGCAATATTTCTCGCTTGACTGACTATGTGGCTGTTGAAGTTATTAATTAAGAAAGGGGAATATAGAAGTAGCTGGGGAAGAATGGTGAGGAATAATGAACTTGACTTTGAAAATACTAATCCTGAGTTGCCTGTGGGGCCCTCACAAAAATTATCCCAGAAGCAATGTCTGGGACATTTAATAGCAAAACTCAGAGCCATAAATTTGAAGATGATTTTCATCGAGTTGATGTCACCCAGCAAGATATTTTAAACTGAAGAAAGGTCCAAGAGATAAACACATCCACCAGGCAAGAAATGCTGAAGAAGAAAGAAAAGAAGGGCCCAGAAGGATGCAGAAGGGAAGAGAAACACCAAACAGCTCCTAACATGCACCCAGGCCTCCGGAAGCTCGCATCTTCTCAGCGCCTCTTCTGCTCCTGGGATAGCTCCAAAACTCTCTCTTGCCATTTTCCTTTGGGCTTTATTAGCACTCAGACATTCACCGTTCAGATACTCAGAGTAGGCTACTTGCTTCTGTCCTTAAGAGTCAGAAGGTATTTTGAGATGAAACCAATTTTTACTAACAATTACTATATGAAAAAAAGAAAGAGGTTTTTAAAAATAAAAACAATAAGAAAGCTATAAAGACTAAATGGAATCTTAAATTGCTTTATCTTACTGTTCATGTTCTTTTGACATACAAAGAAACTAAAACTGACGGTTCTTAGCATCCTCACTGATTCCATTTTCACGTGTTTCTTCTTTCCATCAGGCTTTTCTAAAACTCCAATTATCTTTTTGTTCCAGGACCGTGGCTCTGAATCTTTTCCAAATCCTTCCCTATTCAGTACACTTTAAACTCCCTAAGTAAGTCTCAATGTTCAGCAACTGGACCCACCTGTGAGATTCATTTATATCTCAGAGATTATCACATAATCAGTGTTTTGTTCCTTAATGTAGGAAAATGCCTGTGTTACTGCTGACTTAAGTGAGAGGAACAGATACAGGGTACAGAATGGAGTAGCAGAGGCTTTTTTTCCCTTCTCTGTGTTTTATTTCAGTGTCAACAACAATAAACATTTACTGATTGTCTCCCAAGCAGAATACTGAGGAATGAAAAGAAATGTCGCTTCTATTTTCTCTTCTCAAAAAACTCATTAAAGAATAGCTATACAAACAAGTGGAAGAGTTAACCTAAGAAGAGAAAACTACCTACATAAGAACTTAGCATATGCTAAAAGAGACATCACAAAACTATGCAGAATGGAAGAGGTAGCTGGTAAGCATTATTTGAATTAAGTGCTTTGCCACTGGGGTGGGGAGGGAGGGAATTCACTTAGAACAGCACTTCATACCGTAAACCAAAATAATTCTATTCAAAGTGCTTTTAAAATACATACAAAGAGACTATGATTGTTTCCCCAAATCTGTACCTCAATTTTTCTTTCATCAACTAATAAAAGCATCAATAGATCTGCGTATAGCAACAAAAGAGAGACCTTTTATGGTTTAAAAAACCACACAAATTAGAAAAATAACAGAAAAAATTCATTAGTTAAATGGAAAAGAGATACGAACATGCAATTCACAAAATAGCACATTTTAACTAGACATTGGCTTTAAAATATGGGAGTGCTGAAACTTGATAAACAGGGTAAGTTTTACATTAAAACAGCAATGAAGCTGAATGACTTTCACATATTGCTGGGGCCATCCGAAATTTCTGAAACCATATGGAAAGCAATTTGGCAACATGAACTGAAAGACTTTACACTCTTTAAATCAGTAATTCTACCTCAGAACAAGCATGGAATACATTCTCAAGAAGTAAATTGTAAATTATGATTAATTCACTTAATGTAGCATCCATTAAAAACTATAAGACCTGTAGAAATAGGGTAAAAGTCTTTACAATTACAAGTGGAAAAGCATAATATAAAATTTCACATACAACATAATTGCTTCTAAGTAAAATTTATGAGTTCATTTGCCACATGATGTATAATATGCACAAAGGTGTGTTAATCGTATCTCAAAAGAGAGCTCTGCCAGCCCGTTGGAGCTGTTCTCAGCCAGCCCGCAGGTTCGCAGGGCTAGACCCCAGCTTTGGTTCTGCCCCCTTTCTCTCTTTCCGGGTCAAAGCAAAGGGAGAGTCGCCACTATGGCATGTTCTACACGCAATACTACTAAAACTGTGTCGGCTGAAGGAAGTTGTGGGATCAAGTCCAATATCAGAGACAAGGACACATACACTTTTATTTTAAATCATATATCCTTGTATGGTTAAGTCATAAAGAGATATAAAAATTGAAAGCAAAAATTATAGAGTAAGATGTAAAAAACTACTAAGATGCCAAAGGAAGTGAAAATGGGACTGGGAGCAGGAGAGTGTGAATTAACAAATAAGAGAAGGATGAGGCTGGGGAGAGCCGGAAGCGTGTACTGAAGATACCACGAGAGAGGCCCCAGTGAAAACTTTAATCTTAGACAAGTACCCGGGTAAAGAAAGAACTGGACAAGATTTCGAAACCCCATTATGTGCCCAAGAGCCATCCTCACCATGGACGCCATCTCTGCCATCCTCTCCTTCCTCAGCCTCTTTTTCATCATCGGTTATCACCTCCAGATGATCATCCCTCTGCTCTTCATTCTGCAAATGCACATGACAGAGTACAGAATTAACAACAATCCAATCCACCACAGGGAGATGAATGATCATCTATTGGCTTCAGAATCCTTATAAAATGAGGGTGCTGCGTAAAATAATCTCATTGGCAAGTTAATCTGTCTAAACTTCAATTTCTTCATTAAATATAAATGATAATAGTATCTTAAATGAACTTACTAAACAGGAACAGACTCACAGATTTAAGAGAACGAATTTATAGTTGCTGTGGGGAAGGACTGGGTGAAGGGATAGTTAGGGAGTTTGGGATGGACATGTACACACTGCTGTATTTAAAATAGATAACCAGCAAGGACCTACTGTAAAACATAAGGAACTCTGCCCAATGTGATGTGGCAGCCTGGATGGGAGGGGACTTTGGGAGAGAACGGATACAGGTATATGCATGGCTGAGTTCCTTCTCTGTTCACCTCTAAATATTAAAACAATGTTAATTGGCTATACCCTGATACAAAATAAAAAGTTTTTAAGAAATGATAATAGTGTCCATAGTGACAATGGTATCTACTTCATGTGCTGTTGTGGGATTTAATTCGATAGCACTTGTAGAACATTGAACATAACTGTTAAACAGTTTGGCAGTAAGTCCAGCTATTTGAGACATCTATGACATTTTAATCTATGATAAGCCACTGTATCCAAAATGAAGGACAGGAAACAACCATTTCTCTTCAAGAATCATCCCATCTCCATTATAATCATCTCCTCTCCAGATTTAATCTCAAACACTGGCTATTTCTAAGGTTTACTTAATGCTTCCCAGTCCAAATATATAATTCAGTCAACTACTCTAATTTGAAAATAACTTTAACATACACACACCCAATCTAAGTTTGCCCATTTGTCATCTGATGTCATAAAGCTTCTTAATTCATCTCACATATCCTATCCAATTGATTCCCCCCATCCAGCAAGCTTGAAACTCTCACTGCATGTGAAATAAACTCTAATCCAAACTCATCACCTTGGCCTTTATGATCCCAAATGACCCCTGTCCTGCTCACTTTTCCACTGCCGTTTCAGGCACCCTTTCCGTTTATCTTCTCTTACATTCTAAATCTCTCTCCCTATTTCCTCCATTGTGCCTCGTCCCACTCTTCACAGGATTTTTCAGAGGATGTACACTCAGTATGTTCTTTTTCCCTCCATCTCTCTTCTTCCCGCATTAGTTCCTCATCTCAACTGACCCCTCGTTAACATTTAAAGTGCTGCTCAAGGGAGCGCCCTAGTGGTTCAGTGGCTCAGAAGCCGTCTTCCAATAAAGGGGATGTGGGTTCGAGCTTTGGCTGGGGAACTAAGATCCCACATGCCACAAGGGAACTAAGCCCATGTGCCACAACTGGAGAAAGCATACACGCTGCAACGAAGATCCAGCACTGCCCAAATAAATAAAGTGCTGCTCAACTACTGCTCCCTAATAGGAGACTTGCCCAAACTCTCAAACCAAGTCAGAAACTTCTGCTTCATCTTCTCAGCAGTCTATATATAGATCATTCTCTTATAACCCTTCTCCAAGGTTTACATTCTATAAGTTTATCTTTGGTTGTTTGCATGCATTTGTTGACTTCTCCTTGCTAGAACATATGTTTGCTGAGGGCAGGGTCCTATTGGGAAACAGCAATAAACAAGGCAGAAAGGACTCTGTGTGTTCGCCACAGTCGTTAGACATATTTTCCTGAATATGTCTGTGGGATGATTAAAATGTCTCTGTCCTTCACTAGACAGTTGACTCCACAGGGTTCTAGGAGCTTATGTGTCAGCTGATTGCTTTAGGTGGAGCCTCTATATACTGCACAGTAAAGTGATTGGGGCTCAGTTAATACTTAATAGATGTATACCTCTTCTCAGAATGATCTCTTCCTTGTTGCTGTTGTTCAGTTGCTAAGCCCTATCCAACTCTTGCGACCCCATGGACTACCGCACACCAGGCTTCCTTGTCCTTCACTATCTTCTGGAGTTTGTTCAAACTCACGTCCATTGAGTTGGTGACACCATCCAACCATCTCATCCTCCAGCGCTCTTCTCCTACTGTCCTCAGTCTTTGCCAACATCAGGCTCTCTTTCAATGAGTCAGCTCTTTTCATTAGGTGGCCAAAGTGTTGGAGCTTCAGTTTTAGCATCCATTTTTCCAGTGAATATTCAGGGTTGATTTCCTTTAGGATTGGCTAGTTTATCTCCTGGCTGTCCAGGGGACTCTCAAGAGCCTTCTCCAGCACCAAAGTTGAAACACATCAATTCTTCATCACTCAGCCTTCTTTATGGTCCAACTGTCACATTCATACATGACTAATGGAAAAAACCACAGCTTTGACTAGATGGACCTTTTTCTGCAAAGTGATGTGTTTGCTTTCTAATATGCTGTCTAGGTTTGTCACAGCTTTTCTTCCAAGGAGCAATCATCTTCTGATTTCATGGCTGCAGTCACCATCCACAATGATTCTGGAGCCCACGAAAAGAAAACCTGTCACTATTTCCATTTTTTCCTCATCTATTTGCCATGAGCGATGGGACAAGATGCCATGATCTTAGTTTCTTGGATGTGGAGTTTTAAGTCAGCTTGTTCACTCTCTTCTTTCAACCCTCATCAAGAAGCTCTTGAGTTCCTCTTCACTTTCTGCCAGTAGAGTGGTATCATCTGTGCATTTGTTGATAATTCGCCCAGTAATCTTGATTTGAGCTTGTGATTCATCTAGCCCAGACTTTTGCATGATGTACTCAGCATAGAAGTTAAATAAGCAGGGTGACAGACAATACACAGACTTGACATCCTCCTTTCTCAATTTCGAACAAGTCTATTGTTCTATGTTCAGTTCTAACTGTTGCTTCTTCGGGTTTCTCAAGAGATAGCTAAGATGGTCTAGTATTCCCATCACTTTGAAAACTATCCACAGTTTGTTGTGATCCACACAGCCAAAGGATTTTGTGCAGTCAATGAAGCAGAAGTAGATATTTTTTGAAACTCCCTTGCTTTTTATGGGATCCAATGGTTGTTGGCAATTTGATCTCTAGCTCCTCTGCTTTTTATAAATTCAGCTTGTACATCTTGAAATTCCATGTTCATGTACTATTGAAGCCTAGCTTGAAAGACTTTGAGTATCACCTTGCTACCATGTGAAACTGTGAGGTAATCTGTGAACATCCTTTGGCACTGCCTTTCTTTGGAATTGGAATGAAAACTGACTTTTTCCAGTTCTATGTCCACTGCTGAGTTTTCCAAATTTGCTGGCATTTTGAGTGCAGCATTTTCAAAGCAACATTTTTAAGATTTGAACAGTTCAGCTGGAATTCCATCATCTCCACAAGTTTTGATCATAGTCATTCTCCCTAAGATCCATTTGATTTCACACTCCAGGATGTCTGGCTCTAGGTGACTGACCACACCATTATCCAAGTCATTAAGATCTTTCTTGTATAGTTCTTCTGTGTATTCTTGCCACCTCTTATTAAAATCTTCTGCTTCTGTTACATCCATACCATTTCTGCCCTTTATTGTGCTCATCTTTGCATGAAATGTTCCCCTGCTATCTCCAATTTTCTTGAAGAGATCTCTAGTCTTTCCCATTCTATCATTTTCCTCCATTTCTTTGCATTGTTCACTGAAGAAGGCTTTCTGATCCCTTCTTGCTATTCCTCTTCAGCTTCCTTTCTACATCTCGGGGTCACATCCTGGGGAGGAGGCACATAAGACTTCCACTGGGAAGACTCTTCATCTCTGAAGGTTTTCACTGTGCAAATTTTGTCCTTTCTAAATTCAAAAATAGAAGAATGAAATGAAGCTAAGTGATCTGGATGCAGAGAGAGATGGTGTGAATGCTAACAAGTAAATCAGTTTACTTCTTCACACAAATATTAAAGCAAAATGTAACAAAAGGAGAATTTATAGTTACATGGCTACAAAACCAATGTAATAAACTGAAACAAAAATTAAGGAGGTTTTCAGAGTCGGCAAGTAACTGTATGAGAGGGACTCAGATGATTCATTACAGTGAAAGACTTTTGCTAAAATTCCTTCTGGAAATCCAAATAACATTTACTTGCCAAAAAAGCCTTCTGAATTTCTTATTAGAATGCTAGGCAGGTATATATTTTTAAATTTAGAAACTAGTCTTGGAAATTTTTTCTAATTCCATTAAGACTCAGTTATAGAGGCAGCGCTCTGCATCAGCGAGAAGGAGAAGCAACTAATACTGCCAGGATGGTTTATCAAGTCCAGGGAGAAAATGCTTTAAAGGCAATACAATTCTGACTCTTTCTTAAATAGAAATTTTACTATTCTATATTACATTTTCATATAACACATTATTTGATGCCCCTGGGCCATTTTGTAGAACAGAAGCCTATATTAGTAAATGTCATGATGAAATGAAAGCAAGGATTATGGAAGTTGTGAAACTTTCATTAAATATGAAGTCCTATATTCACTACCTTAGAATTGGCATCTTTAATACTTGCTTTTCAAAGTTCGGTGTCAGCATCAGCTATGTCCCAAAATTAACAAAATGTACTGAGAATTTAAGGTAATGACATTTAATAAACAGTCAATTCATATTTTAAATATATCGCTATGTGTGCCCAAATGCAAAATGACCTCAAATGTAATTTCCTATTTTATTCCAAAAGTTTTTCATCAACTTAAAATGTAGATACATAAATGAAATAGTCAAATGTCTATTTACAATATTAATTATTTTCATTACCAAATATTTAAAGTTATACTCTGGTACAGCATCATACAGCAGAACTTTTTGCAATAATAAAAGTGTTCTCTATCTACTCTGTCTAATGTGGTAGCTACTAGACATGTATAGTATTGAGCCCCTGAAATGTGACTAGTGCAAATGAAGAACTGAATTTTTATATTTCTTTTATTTTAAATAATTTAAATTTAAATTGCCTCACATGACTAGTGGCTACCACAATAGACAACACAGTGATATAAAATTAAAGGTTCTTTTGGGAACACTGTTCCTTTTCACTCTCTCTCATTCAGACTGTCCACATACCCCTTGAGCGAGTGATTTAATGATAGCTGTTCAGTCGTCTTTGACTCTTTGCAGCCTCATGGGCTGTAGCCTGACAGGCTCCTCTGTCCATGGAATTTAGAAGACAAGAACACTGGAGTGGGTTGTCATTTCCTTCTCCAGGGGATCTTTCCAACCCAGGGATCGAACCAAGTTCTCCCAGATTCTTTACCATCTGAGATATCAGGGAAGCCACATCCATTTTAGACAATATTATCTTCACCATCTTTAACAAGTATAACAATGGCGTTAGATGTGTTACTGTTTCTTTTCCACAGCATGTAATTTTTTGACTTCTAAGTTGCTTTAAAATAAAAGAAGATTGAAAAATTGTATGTATAAAGATAGGGGCATAAGAACAAGAAAAGTCCATGATTCTTATGTCTCAAATGAGATTGGGGAGAGGAGATGCACAATAAGAAATTCACAACAAGAAGCTTAAAAAAAAAACCCAGGGACTTCCCTAAGTGGTCCAGTGGTGAAGAGTCCACCCTGCAGTGCTCCAGGAGCCAAGATCCCATACACTACAGAGCAAATAAGTCCATGCCCGAGCGCCACAACAGAAGGTCCCACACGCTGCAGCTAAGACCTGATGCAGCCAAATAAATACTAACATTTTTTTAAAAGTTCAGAAGTAGAATCTCAGATGTAGAAGACATATTTATGGTTACCAGGGAATAAGGTGGTGGGAAGGGATAAATTAGACTGGAATTGACACATACACACTACTATACAGAAAACAGATAACTAACAAGTACCTACTGTATAGCACAAGGAGCTTGACTCAATGCTTTTAAATGGCCTATCTGGGAAAAAACTTCAAAAAAATGGATACACGTATATACAAAACTGAGTCACTTCACTGTACACCTGAAATTAACACAACATTGTCAATAAACTTGGTAAAGAACCCACCTGCAATGCAGGAGACCCCAGTTCGATTCCTGACTCAGGAAGATCCCTTGGAGAAGGGATAGGCTACCCATTCCAGTATTCTTGGACTTCCCTTGTGGCTCAGCTGGTAAAAAATATTCCTGCAATGCAGGAAACATGGGTTGGATCCCTGGGTTGGGAAGATCCCCTGGAGAAGGGAAAGGCTACCCACTCCAATATTCTGGCCTGAAGAATTCCATGGACTTCCTTGGAGAAGTCCATAGGGTGGCAAAGAGTCAGACACCAACTGAGCAACTTTCACTTTCACTTGTCAATAAACTACTCTCAAATGAAGAGGCTGGGCAAAGTGGAAATAATGCTCAGTCGTGGATGTGTATGGTGGTGAAAGTAAAGTTTGATACTGTAAGCAACAATATTGCATAGGAACCTAGAATATTAGGTCCATGGAGGAAGATAAATTGGACATGATCAAAAAGGAGATCACAAGAGTGAACATCAACATTTTAGGAATCAGTGAACTAAAATGGACAGGAATGAGCAAATTTAATTCAGATGACCATTACACCTACTAATGTGGGCAAGAATCCCTTAGAAGAAATAGAGTAGCCCTCACAGTCAACTAAAGAGTCTGAAATGCAGAACTTGGGCACAATTTCAAAAATGACAGAATGATCTCAGTTCATTTTCAAGGCAAAACATTCAATATCACAGTAATTCAAGTTATTCCCCAATCACTAATGCTGAAGAAGCTGAAGTTGAATGGTTCTATGAAGACCTACAAGGCCTTCTAGAATTAACACAAAGAAAAGATGTCCTTTTCATCAAAGGGGATTGGAATGCAAAAGTAGGAAGTCAAGAGACACATGGAGAAGCAGGGAAGTTTGTCCTCGGAGTACAAAATGAAGCAGAACAAAGGTTAACAGAGTTTTGTCAGCAGAATACTGGTCATAGAAAACACTCTCTTCCAACAACATAATAGACAACTTTACACATGGACATCCCCAGATAGTCAACACCAAAATCAGACATTATATTCTTTGCAGCCAAAAACAGAGAAACTCTATACAGGCAGCAAAAACAAGATTCGGAGAGCTGACTGTGGCTCAGATCATGAGTTCCTTATTGCAAAATTCATGCTTGAATTGAAAAACAGGGAGAACCACTAGGCCGTTCAGGTATGACCTAAATCAAATCCCTTATGATTATACAGCGGAGGTAATGAATAGATTCAAGGGATTAGAACCTGGTAAACAAGAGTACCTGACGAACTATGGACAGAGGTTTATAACACTGTACAAGAGGCGATGACCAAAACGATCCCAAAGAAAAAGAACTGCAAGAAAGAAAGTAGTTGTCTCAGGAGGCTTTACAAATAGCTGAGAAAAGAAGAGAAGTGAAAAGCAAGAGAGAAAGGGAAAGATACATCCAACTGAATGCAGAGTTCAGACAATAGCAAAGACAGATTAAAAAACAGTCTTAAGTGGAAAATGCAAAGAAATAAAAGAAAACTGTAAAATAAGAAAGACCAAAATCACTGCAGATGGTGACTGCAACCATGAAATTAAAAGACGCTTGCTCCTTGGAAGAAAAGCTATGACCAATCTAGACAGCATATTAAAAAGCAGAGACATTACTTTGCCAACAAAGGTCTGTATGGTTGAAGCTATGCTTTTTCCAGTAGTCATGTATGGATGCGAGAGTTGGACTATAAAGAAAGCTGAGCACCAAAAAATTGATGCTTTTGAAATGCGGTGTTGGAGAATATGCTTGAGAGTCCCTTGGATTGCAAGGAGATCAAACCAGTCAATCTTAAAGGAAATCAGCTCTGAATATTCATTGGAAGGACTGTTGCTGAAGCTGAAACTCCAATACTCTGGCCACCTAATGGGAAGAACTGACTCATTGGAAAAAACCCTGATGCTGGGGAAGATTGAAGGCGGGAGGAGAAGGTAACGACAGAAAATGAGATGGTTGGATGACATCTCTGACTCTATTGATTCCAGTACTTGACATGAATTTGAGTAAGCTCCAGGAGTTGGTGATGGACAGGGAAGCCTGGCGTGATACACTCCATAGGGTCACAAGGAGTCAGACACTACTCAATGACTGAACTGAACTGAAGAAATAATTTCAAGAAAATTGAGGTTATCAAGGGAACATTTCAAACAAGGATAGGTATGATAAAGGACAGAAATGGTAAGGATCTAACAGAAGCAGAAGGAATAAGAGGAGGTGGCAAAAATACAGAGAACAATTATACAAAAATGTCTTAGTGACCCTGATAGCAATGATTATGTGGTGACTCAGAGCAAGACATTCTGGAGAATGAAGTGAAGTGGGCCTTAGGAAGCATTACTAAGAATAAAGGTAATGGAGGTGGCGAAATTCCAGCTAAGCTATATAAGATCTTAAAAGATGATTTTGTCAAAGTGCTGCACTCAATATGTCAGCAAATTTGGAAAACTCAGCAGTGGCCACAGGACTGGAAAAGGTCAGTTTTCATTCTAATCCCAAAGAAAGGCAATGCCAAAGAATGTTCAAACTACCACACAATGGTACTCTTCTCACACACTAGCAAAGTAATGTTCAAAATTCTCCAAGCAAGGCTTCAACAATATGTGAACCATAAACTTCCAGATGTCCAAGCTGGATTTAGAAAAGGCAGAGGAACCAGAGATCAAATTGCCAACATCTGCTGGATCACAGAAAACGTAAGAGAATTCCAGAAAAACATACATTTCTGCTTCATTGACTATGCTAAAGCCTTTGACTCTGTGGATGACAACAAACTGTAGACAATCCACAAAGAGATGAGAATAAGAGATTGCCGTTCCAGCCTCCTGAGAAACCTGTACTCAGGTCAAGAAGCAACAATTAGAACTGAACATGGAACAACGGACTGGTTCAAAATTTGCAAAGAAGTATGTCAAGGTTGTATACTGTCACCCTGCTTATTTAACTTCTTTGCAGAGTACTTCATGTGAAATGCTGGGCTAGATGAATCACAAGCTGGAATCAAGACTGCTGGGAGAAGTATCAACAACCTCAGATATGCAAATGATACCACCACTAATGGCAGAAAGTCAGGAGGAACTACAGATATTCTTGATGAGGGTGAAAGAGGAGAGTGAACAAACTGGCTTAAAACTTAACATTAAACAAACTAAAACCTTGGCATCTGGTCCCATTACTTCATGACAGATAGAAGGGGAAACATGGAAGCAATGTCAGATTTTATTTTACTGGGTTCCAAAGTCACTGCATACTGTTACTGCAGCCAGGAAATTAAGATGCTTGCTCCTTGGAAGGAAAGCTGTTTCAAACCTAGATGGCATTTTAAAAAGCAGAGACGTCACTTTTCTGACAAAGGTCCAGATAATCAAAGCTATAGTTTTTTCAGAGGTCATGTATGGATGTAGAACGTTGGACCATAAAGAAGGTTGACCACCAAAGAAACTATGCTTTCGAACTTTCAAGCTAGCAAAGACTCTTAAGAGTTCCTTGGACAGCAAGGAGATCAAACCAGTCAATCATAAAGGAAATCAATCCTGAATAGTCATTGGAAGGACTAATGCTGAAGTTGTAACTCCAGTACTTGCCACCTGATGCAAAAAGCTGACTCACTGGAAAAGATCCTAATTGTGGGAAAGACTGAGGGCAGGAGGAGAAGGGGTCAACAGAGGATGAGATGGTTGGATGGCATTACCGTCACAACTCAATGGACATTAGTTTGAGCAAACTCCTGGAGATAGAGGAGGACTGGGAAGCCTGGCATGCTGCAGTCCAGGGGGTTGTAAAGAGTCAGACATGACTTAGTGACTAATTAACAACAAAAAGTTTTTGAAAATGTTTTCAAAAACAGAAATTTTGGCTTCATTTTCTTTGAAGGTAGTCCTCTTACACTGGGGTTTTAGCATTCTGTTTTTCCAAGTTCTCAGGAATCAAATGATCTATATGGTAATAACAAAGCCTTTCATTCTACAAATTATTTTCAAGTAAGTGACTATACAAAGACTAGTGTACAACCACATCCACATTTGTAACTGTGAGATTTTACCCCTAAGAATAATCACTAAATCTGTTTTTTAAATATATATTTCCTTCCTTTTTCACCCACTAGGTAAAGTGACTCTTAAAACAACAAAATCTAGCAAACTTGAAATCATTTCAGTCAAACCTGAATTATTTGTTCAAAATGAAATGATAGAGAGAGGCCTATTATATGAGAGACTTCTTAAGGACACAGGTAGCGCTGTCTTCTGAAAACTAATTTTGCCAAAAAACAATTGCCTTATCCTTGGGACATAAGGTAAATAAGAAAAAGTATAGAAATAAGAAATGAGGATTACTACTTTAAAAGCAGTGTATTTTCTTTATAATCGCATGAATTATTTCCCCCACCACCAGCCATCTTTAGAAGTGGGTCCTTCCTTAACTGTCAAAACAGCAATTCAAGCAGAATAATTTGGCTTTAGTTGGAAGTGACTGGTCATTCTAAGGATCACCAAGTGGAAACACTTCTGAAGCCAGGAGACTCCTCAGAAGGTGAGAAAGGGGCCCATGTCCCAATCTCAAGAGATTCTAGCATATAGTAATGATGAGTAATTAATTCTGTGATCATTTTTTACCTCTTGATATGTATTAGTAACATATATAGCTATGTATTTACTGGTAAATAAGGTGAAATATCCAACAATGAGATTGAAGAACTATTTTCAACTCACTCTTCAAACTTTCCTTTTAACTAACTTCCCCCAAGATTAAATGAATGATGTTTAATGTGTGCCATTTAGTTCTACTTTATTACTAAGAATTCCTAGAATGGGGTGAATGAAAATGAATGTTAATATACCACAATCCAGAAAAAAAATCTCATATCCATAAAAGGAAATTAATGATTTCCAGAAGCAAATAATTTTAGTGTGATGATGATCTTTGAGGAAGAATTAAGGTGCTTTCAGGTGCTCTGCTTGGATCTTTAGCTTAATGGGGAAGATTAATCAAGAGGATAATGACTAGATGAATATTTTTGTTGTTCTATTTTTAATGAATAAGAGACACTTGTATTCATTAAAATTATAAAAAAGATAAATAATGAATCACCTCAAATTACAGAATTTTCATATTTCTTTAGAAACTGACACTGTGTCTGCCAATAATAGCCACATATAATATTTATGAAGGGCTGGCTTTCTGTAATGAGAAATCCAACAATTACCATGGTAATAACTTGGGAGGCCCAGATGAAATATATGGTAATAAAAGCAAGTTTCAAGTGGAGATGGCGTGTGCAGCATTTGAGCTCTTGGATGCAGGGATGCTCCCAAGGTCTGAAGGGTAAAGCATGAGTTCTCTCACAATCACTCAAATGAACATGAAACTTACTTTTCATAAAGCAATTTCCATTGTTCCTCATACATTTCTCACTGTATTTTACTAAGAACCTTTCAGACCCAAAGTTGACATTATTCTCTGAACATTTTCCAGTCACATTTTTACCTTTTTTGTTCAACTCCATTGTTCCTTTCTTCACCCAGATTTTACTCTGAGTAAACCTTCCTTTTATCAAATCCCCTGAGTTATGTTTCAGTGATTTTATTCCTCTTCCTCCTTCTTCCTTTGAAATATCTGGATACAAAAATACTTCCCACAAATGATTTCTAACACTACTGGGTAAGAGATCAATTTGTTTTTCCTGCTTTCTTTGGAAAATATGACCTCTACCAGAAACTGAAAGTATGCCAAAATATTCAAACTCTGGTGCTGGAATTAAAAATTCTATTCGACTGAAAATTTTTTTCTTAAGATATTTAAGATCCTAACCTACATTTATTGGTAAAGGTCAAGTTATAAATTTAAGCACAAAATATTTACCAAAAAATCTTAAAGCAGCAGAGCACTGAGATGTTATGATTAGAAAGAAAATATTAAGATGTTTTTTCTATGAATATACATGTAATTCGACTGGGTGCAGACTTTCATCAAAAAGTACTTTAAATGAAATTAACTGTTTTTCATATCCTGTAAAAAGCTCTCTATCCATGAGACAAGACCATGACAAACTGCCACAAAGGGAAACAAAACTACAGAATGATTATAAAATACTACCTAGAACTAATATTTTAAATATATTTAAGCTGTCATTCTTGATTATTTCACAGCAAATTACTTCAATGATATTTCTTAGTTATCATAAAGAACTATATCAAGAAGCATAGCATATTTTAACATGCCTAGTTTTAAGATCTTCAAATACAAATAAATAAACCATTTTAAAAAGCATTACAATTCATCCTGTTATTATTTAAAACTCCTGATTGTGTACACTTAAGAATAGTAAAGATATAATAGGAAACAAACTGGAAGCAAGCTGAACAAATAGATAAGTGTTCATAAATGCATCTGATTTGACACTGAAGTCAAATGGTTCTATCAGAATGACTTAGGAACTTGAGAGATAAGCTAATACCAAGACCTGCAGGGAGTCTTATCTTGTTCTGTACATATGAGTTCAGATCTCTCCATTGAATTCTACTCTTTATCACCTCTGATTATTTCATCACATGGACCATTGGGAGTAGACAAAATTGGGGCCACTGATCCTAATTTATGTCCTTTCTGACCCCTGCCCAAGTCTTACCAGAATATTTGAAGATGTCTGTATCAAAATAAAGCTTGGATAAAAAGTGTTGATAATTCAGAATAAAACTGTTTCATTATTATACTCACTAAATATTTTATCTTCTGATGTGGCTCTCCTCTGTTCCTCTTACTATGAAATATGATGTTTGTCAGAACGTAATAAAGTACATTATATCACACTTTACAAAGGCAATGAACTTTTGACTTTTAATAGAATAATTTTTTAAACTATAAAAAATAATTAAATTTTACAGTAAATATTTCTATGTATATGCAATAGATTTTTTACAAATATATGCAACATATATATTAGAGACAGAGAAATCTCTAGTAAAACAATCTTGAGAAATTTTCCATATGTTGAAAAACCCTCAGTTCATCTGACATATGAAGACAGATACACACAGGGAGGTATATATACATTTGTGCCACAGACATTTACTTCAACACATTATATAAGTTATTTTTTTTCTTTCCTAAGAAAAAGAACAGCTCCCTGTATACAACTCATTTTCTGAGGGCAATCAAGCAAGGTAGCAAATTAAACCTTTCATCTTTTGTTTGGAATTCATAAGGCTGCACTCTGGCTATCTATTTGACCTCTCTGTATGTATACCAAGAGACAGAGATAGAGATATATCAAAAATATGTATCATAACAATTATGTATACTTTTCATTTATGTGAACCCATAAAACCACCTCCACGTGCATATCACTGTGTGTGGTTTCTATATGTTAACAGGGTTTTGACAGTTATGTCCGTGAATGTCTCTGAACTTATCTGGTAGTTGAAAACCTATTTTTTTGGTTTAAATTTTAAATTAGAAAATTAGTGATAGGGTACCCAGCACTAATTTTACTCATCCACCATATCATTCATTCACCTTAATTTACAGATGTGATAAATAATATACTGAAAGCACTTCTCTTCCAAGGGCCAAAAAAACCCAATGAATAATAAAGATGGGAAAAGAACCTAAATTGCTTCATCTTCAGTTGAGTCTATTTCCAACCACATTGCACTGCCTCACAAATGGCATCTTATTATCCTATTCATTGTGTTGTTGTTCATCTGGCTTTTTGAAGAACTGATAAAAATTAACTAGCAAAATGAATCATTTTCATGAACATTTGACCTTGGAAATTTATTCTGAAACCCTTACATAAGAGCAATATTCAAGCAGATTAAACACTAGGATGGGTGTGTGTATCTCAAATTGTTTTAATATAAACTGGTTTCTCTAACTTTAATCAAGGATACTTAAACCCAGTTTAGGCAGCTAAATAGTCTAGTTTAAAAAAACATTTTTTAGAAAGGACATTCCACAGGTTCATTTGTCAACTGTGGTCCGGAGCCCTGCCTGTCCCCGCCCCTCAGTTTCCCCTCAAATGCACACACACTCTCCAAAATCACAGGGAAAACAAAAATCTCCCAGAAGATTCAGACATACTCTGTTTTGCTTACTTTGACCCTCAAACTGAGAACAAGATATAAAAGTAGAGAAAATGAACATAAATAAAAGTTTGGTTCAATCATTTCTTTAAAAACTATAAAAGACTGTAAAAGTCAATGACTGTAACAGTCGAGGAGGAATGTCTCATATTTGTGTAACCTTAAGAGTTCATGGAGCAGATAATCAAATGACGTTACATGATGAGAAAGAAGACTTCACTGGTTTCCAATAAATGTATCTGACCTTGAGAAGAGTACTTAAAATATCACTGTTCCTTTATTTGTAAAATGTGTATAATCCTAGAACAAGTTTGTCATGAGTATTGAGGCTCATAATATATATTTCTGGAAACTTAAAAAAAAATTAAAAGTGCCAAAATTCAAACTATTGTCTGTATGAAGCAGTTTATCCAATCCTATGAAAAACTATGGAGGAGGGACTACCAAGAATGATTAGATCAAATGTGAAAGAGAATTGGAGCACTGGTTTCTTTCAGTGAACTGCACCAAAGAATTATTTAACATAAATCTCACCAGGTGTAAAGATAAAGTAACCAACAAACATCATGGTTTATACTTGCTAACTTGACGCTGGACAGAAACTAAGGGCTTGAAAAATACAAATAAATGCCTGACATAGAGAAGAAAGATATGAACTGAAAGTATTTATTTAAATAGAAAACAGAAGACAATGAGAAGCAAGTTAAGTGGTAGACAGGAAATATCACATATCTGAATGAGCCTTCACTAGATAACTTTAGAATTCAATTTCAGTGCTAAGTTTTCCAAAAATTAAGACAGTAATCTTTTTGAATATCTAATATTAATGATAATACAACAACCTATTAAGTCCTTAAAGGGAAACATCACACACACAATATAAATTTATGACTTTTTATCAACCTGAACACACATATTCACTTTTAACTTATTCAACTTTTCTACACTTCTAATGTGTTAAATACAACTTACTGTATACTTATTACATGCCAGCTACTGTTCTAAGTTTTAGATATCTACTCTTTCATTCACTGTTTATATCTACCCAAGAAAATAATCACTTTCCCTACTGTAGCTGTGTGGAAACACATATTTCAAAATGTCAGGGTCACCCCATACCAAGTGACTGGCCCAGGATTGACCTGGTCTGTCAGACTTCAAAGCCTGCAGTTTAAAACACTGTACTGTCTTTTCTCTTGTATAATATTCAAGTGGTGCTGTCATTATTCACATTTTTAATGTCTTCTGAACTTATTTCAAGTTCATTTTCAGGAGTGTTTCAGTCAGAGCAGCGTCATGAAAAGAGAAACCATGTCAGCATTTTAACATAGGAAATTCCTGGAGGCCTGGAAAGACAACAATCAGGGATAAGGGGATTCCTAGGTAACACCCCTGGACTGGGATAAAGGAAGAGCATGGGCTTATCAAAACCTAGAATCTTGGAAAACCTGTGAGAGAAGGGCAGTTACTGTTGATGGAGGCCACCTCACAGGCCTCAGGAGGGATCCCAGAGACCGGAAACTCCCACCTCTGGGCTGGGGTTTGGGGCGGGGCGGGGGAGGTGTCTGGTGAGAAGGAGGGTGGATGTTGCTGCCTGGCTGGTCCTAGTATTTCACTCTCAAGAACTATGAGCAAGGCCTGGGGTGTGGAACAAAGGCTGAATCAAACACTGTTTGCTCCTGAACGATGCTGACAGGAAGGAGTACGTCCACTTCACCTCCTCCCGCCTTCCTGTCTCCCTCCAGCGCCTTTTGTAGGCAGAAACCTGAAGGCAAGACCTGATACTGGCCACATATTTCCATCCTGGCACCACAGAGCAGATTTTAAAAAGGTCGGTGTGAGGCACAGAACACACACAAGACATAAACTTTGTGCTAATGATTATAAGTGTACCAAGACTTATAATAGGACCCTAAAGAATGTATCTTCTGTGGCAAGTAAGACTTACACTGAATCTTTAGTAGATAAAGAAAAGGGGAAAAAACATTGCATCAATATTATAGATAAATGTTGTGTGTTATAACAGAAGCAAAGGTGTGAGGCAGGAACTGGATGTGTATGTAAGTGTCAGAGGTAAGATGCTAGCTTGACTGAAAGGAAAGAAGGTGAGGCCATGTATAGGAAAGTCAGGTTGTGGAGTAACTTGAATCCTTATTTCTGACTTGATAGAGAAGGCAACTGTAGCTTTGGGAGCACTGGAAGATGTAGAAACGTTTCTTTAGGATAGTCATACCTCTTCTCAGGCTGGTGACTGCTGTTATATTTTTTCAAGAACATTCAGATTTAAACAAGAACATATTTTTAATACGTCTGAGCATAGTGTGCAAGAAAATCAATTAGTTCCTAAATTACGAAAATTGTCACTTTCTTTTGAAGCAGAATGATTTAAAGGGCTAAAAATCAGGCCATAATGGAATAGTCCTAGATTTGCGATCTTATGTTAATTTTCTTCTTTATAACATATGAATTTTATGATTCTCTTATTTTAAGGATTATGGATTGCTACTAATAAGTTTTGGAACTCTCAGTTCAAGCAGTGGGTATGCTTTATGACAATCTGAAAAACCTGTGAGAAAGGGGCAGGCAGGCTGATTTAGTATTAGACAGACACACACTGCCTTCCCAATACTTGGCTCATTTAGATTTTGCTTTTTTAAAAAACTAAAATCATTTAGATTTTGCTTTTTTTTTTAGAATTGCTGCTTTCAATAAAGAGGGTGAGAATTTTTTTTAATCTATTTTACTATCTATTAAATATGTTTCATCAGGCTGGATGAATCACAAGCTGGAACCAAGATCTTGACAGTCCCATGGACTGCAGATCAAACTAGTCAATCCTAAAGAAAATCAACTCTGAATATCATTGGAAGGACTGATACTGAGGCTCCAATACTTCAGCCACCTGATGCGAAGAGCCGGCTCGTTGGAAAAGACCCTGATACTGGGAAAGACTAAAGGCAAAAGAAGAGGGCAGCAGAGGATCAGATGGTTGGATGGCATCACTGACTCAATGGACACGAACTTGAGCAAACTCTGGGAGGTACTGAAGGACAGAGAAGCCTAGCATGCTGCAGTCCATGGGGTCCCAAAGAGTTGGACACAACTTAGCAACTGAACAACAAAATATATTTCTGGAAGAATACTAAAGTTTACATAAAGAGTTGTGTATTTTACATAGCTAAATTACATGTATATTAACCATATATCTAGTTCTATCTTAATGGTTTAGTCTTGTTTTTCTTACATGCATGATTTGTTCTACTTTAATTATTGCCTATTGTTTGTTTTTCTCAGGAAGGTAAATAGAAGTGAGTGTCAAGATATTTGGAAAGAGGCAGGTCTAGTTTGAATCTTGGCTAGCCTACTTATTAACTCTATGGCTTTGTTCAGGCTATTTCTGTGAATTTCAGATTTTTTATCTGAACATAATTATACTGCCCACCTCAGAGAATTTTTCTCCTATCAATTAAATAAAATGATACAGTCATTTAGCAAAGGGACTGGCATACATCAAGGAAATGATATATGAGACCTATTACTGTTGCTGTTGTTGACTATTACACCATGATTGGAAAAAAAAAAAAAAACAAGGAATGATCATCAGTGAAAGTCTAAGCTACCCAAAACTACACTGAAGGCTAGTTTTTCTGTCTCGATACAAAGGGACTTAAAATGGAATCACATCTTTGACTCTGATTCAGAAGAAAGATATAATATGGGATCAGTCTTCTATCTTTCATCCTCCCCAGCACTAGATGCTCTGTAACTATTCTGGCTATTCCTTTCTCTGGGTTCAGATCTTAGCAGGTTTGCACATCATGGCGTTTATAAAAGGTAAACACTGTATCTTTTTAATATGGCTAGTAAGGAAAAGCTTTTAAATATGTATTTCAAGCCCACAGTGTGGATACTCGGGAAACCATGAATAGGTTTCTAAGAAGGTATTGAGAAAAGAAAACTTCCAAAATTACACTTTGGAGGCAACTTTTAAAAATTCTAATTTCCAGTGAAGGATGGGATGTGTAGTGCTCATGCAAATATATGCAAATAAATACAGCTGCTTTTCTTTTTTATTCCTAAATCTGGTACTTTGAAATACCTTAGCAAAAATTATTTGTATGGAGACTGTAATAAACTGTAGTGCATATCCCTGTTACATAAAACAAAACATTCTCTGTATATATACTGCCACATTTATTATGATGTAGTTTAAATCACATTACATGATGACTATTATTCACTGGATCCTGGTGATGGTTTCCATTCAACTGATGTTGGCAAGGATTAGATTTCTCCTTTGGAAGCAAGCAGTATCTCATGTGAAAGTCCCATGAACCTGGAGACTGGGTTCTGTTTTGTTTAAAACTGTATCTCCAATGTCAAACATAGTAATCCAAATAAAGTAATTGTTTTATCAGTAGTTGCTAAATAAATGAGTAACTGATACTAGTTGAAAGATTTCTGGTGTTTTCATGATTTTCTTTTTAAACTGCTGAAGCATCTACACCAGTTTCCCTCAAAATCTGTAAGTATCTCTTGCAATCTGAGTGTGAGTTTTGTACACTAGATTGAGTTTTCTATAATGAGACCAAATCATAGTTTCCAATTTAAAAACAAATTTAGAGTTCAGTTTACCTTGTTCTATGATAAGAAAACATATCTGCCTCAGTCATAAATTAAGTTCATAGGTTGGAAGCATCTAGACTTTTCTATGAGAGAGCAGAAACTCACAAAGGAGTGGAGGGGAAAAATGGCCTATTCACTCCATTCTGTCCACTGTGGGGGCCCTGTTCACTCTTCCAGTTTCAGAAGGACCAGTACCACAGCCTCCATCTGCAGCTGAACTCCCCCCCATCACTGTTCACCACCGACGACACACAGGTAGGACCAGAGCAACGCCGTGAAGAGTCCTATAGTTGTCCTCCTAGTCACTTGAGGAGGCTATTTCAAATATATGGAAGAACAAAAATATCATGCTCTATCCCTAAGGCAAGCCCAGGTATTTACAGCCATTATAAAGGATAGAAACTGGAGGAAAGTAAAGTTATTTGACAAATTCAAAGCTGTCAGTTATAACAAGAGCCACTGATTTTTCTATTATTTTACCCTAGGAGTACAAGCTTTCTCATCTCCAAGAAATGAATAAGCAATGTGTCTTTGACTTAAATTGTGAACTCTGATATCTCAAAATCTTGACAATTCCTTTTAGCTCCAGAATTTTCTACTTTTTCATGTTCTTATTAAACTGATTTCAATGTAACTCCCTCAGTGAGTTTGTTCCCCTGTATACAAATCAAAATAGAATCACATCCCCAAAAAATGAAATATTGTTTGGGGAAAGCAAGCAATTTATAAATAATTGATGATCCATGAAAGTGAAGACAGTTTTCCTAAGACTTAATAAAGAAAAATTAGGTCAACTTTTGAGCATTTTAATGAAGTATTGTTAACTAAACTTTGTACCTTGATTAGTATCTCAAAATAGATTTAGTCAATCTAACCAAGGAATAGTCCTTTTAGTCTGAATTGAATATCCCAATATCCTTCCTAGGATGCTAAGAAATAATATCATATTGGTCTAATCTGACATGCTGGTCAGCAATTTAATTTTCTAGGATACGAAATATTTATTTGCTTCAGTTCAGTTCAGTCGCTCAGTCGTGTCTGACTCTTTGCGATCCCATGAAGTACAGCATGCCAGGCCTCCCTGTCCATCACCAACTCCCAGAGTCCACCCAAACCCATGTCCATCAAGTCGGTGATGCCATCCAGCCATCTCATCCTCTGTCGTCCCCTTCTCCTCCTGCCCCCAATCCTTCCCAGCATCAGGGCCTTTCCCAATGAGTCAACTCTTCACATGAGGTGGCCAAAGTATTGGAGTTTCAGCTTCAACATCAGTCCTTCCAATGAACACCCAGGACTGATCTCCTTTAGGATGGACTGGGTGGATCTCCTTGCAGTCCAAAGGACTCTCAAGAGTCTTCTCCAACACCACAGTTCAAAAGCATCAATTCTTCGGCACTCAGCCTTTTTCACTGTCCAACTCTCACATCCATATATGACTACTGGAAAAACCAAGGCCTTGACTAGATAAACCATTTTTGGCAAAGTAATGTCTCTGCTTTTCAATATGCTATCCAAGTTGGCCATAACTTTCCCTCCAAGGAGTAAGCACCTTTTGATTTCATGGCTGCAATCACCATCTACAGTGATTTTGGAGCCCAAAAAAATAAAGTCTGACACTGTTTCCACTGTTTCCACTGTTTCCCCATCTATTTCCCATGAAGTGATGGGACCAGATGCCATGATCTTAGTTTTCTTAATGTTGAGTCTTAAGCCAACTTTTTCACTCTCCTCTTTCACTGTCATCAAGAGGCTTTTTAGTTCTTCTTCACTTTCTGCCATAAGGGTGGTGTCGTCTGCATATCTGGGGTTATGGATATTTCTCCCAGCAATCTTGATTCCAGCTTGTGCTTCTTCCAGCCCAGCGCTCCTCATGATGTACTCTGCATATAAGTTAAATGAGCAGGGTGACAGTATACAACCTTGACCTACTCTTTTCCCTATTTGGAACCAATCTGTTGTTCCATGTCCAGTTCTAATTGTTGCTTCCTGACCTGCATACAAGTTTCTCAAGAGACAGGTTTGATGGTCTGGTATTCCCATCTCTTTAAGAATTTTCCACAGTTTATGGTGATCCACATAGTCAAAGGTTTTGGCATAGTCAATAAAGCAGATGTTTTTCTGGAACTCTCTTGTTTTTTATTGATAATCCAGCAGATGTTGGCAATTTGATCTTTGGTTTCTCTGCCTTTTCTAGAACCAGCTTGAACATCTGGAAGTTCACGGTTCCTGTATTGCTGAAGCCTGGCCTGGAGAATTTGGAGCATTACTTTACTAGCATGTGAGACGAGTGCACCTGTGTGGTAGTTTGAGCATTCTTTGGCATTGCCTTTCTTTGGGATAGGAATGTACACTGACCTTTTCCAGTCCTGTGGTCATTGCTGAGTTTTCCAAGTTTGCTGGCATATTGAGTGCAGCACTTTCACAGCATCATCTTTTAGGATTTGAAATAGCTCAACTGGAATTCCATCATCTCCACTAGCTTTGTTCGTAGTGATGCTTTCTAAGGCTGACTTGACTTCACATTCCAGGATGTCTGGCTCTAGCTAAGCGTGAGTGATCACACCATCAAGATTATCTGAGTCGTGAAGATCTTTTTTGTACAGTTCTTCTGTGTATTCTTGCCACCTCTTCTTAATATCTTCTGCTTCTGTTAGGTCTATACCATTTCTGTCCTTTATCAAGTCCATCTTTGCATGAAATGTTCCCTTGGTATCTCTCATTTTCTTGAAGAGATCTCTAGTCTTTCCCATTCTGTTGTTTCCTCTATTTCTTTGTATTGATCACTGAGGAAGGCTTTCTTATCTCTCCTTGCTATTCTTTGGAATTCTGTATTCAGATGGGAATATCTTTCCTTTTCTCCTTTGCTTTTTGCTTCTCTTCTTTTCATAGCTATTTGTAAGGCCTCTTCAGACAGCCATTTTGCTTTTTTGCATTTCTTTTTCTTGAGGATGGTCTTAATCCCTGTCCCCTGTACAATGTTACAAACCTCCGTCCATAATTCATCAGGCACTCTATCAGATCTAGTCCCTTAAATCTATTTCTCACTTCCACTGTGTAATTGGAATGGATTTAAGTCATACCTGAATGGTCTAGTGGTTTTCCCTATTTTCTTCAATTTAAGTCTGAATATGGCAATAAGGAGTTCATGATCTGAGCCACAATCAGCTCCTGGTCTTGTTTTCACTGACTGTATAGAGCTTCTCCATCTGTGGCTGCAAAGAATATAATCAATCTGATTTCAGTGTTGACTATCTGGTGATGTCCATGTGTACAGTCTTCTCTTGCTTTGTTAGAGGAGGGTGTTTGCTATGACCAGTGTGTTCTCTTGGCAAAACTCTATTTGCTTAGAAAAATCATTTCCAATAAAACATTCAAGTTTCAAAATGCACACCTACCTCCACTGAAGACACATTTTTATAATGTATTTCTCAGAATTATCTATGGTTATGGTTTAAAATAGGAGACAAATATACTACCATCCTTTTTCCCCCTTCCTCATCTTATTCCAGGTGGAAAAAATGGATGCAGTTGATTCTACATCATTTAACTCACTTTTTCTATCTATAAAGGTAAAAATGAAGATCTAAATGTCAATCTGTATTTTTCTCTTTCTTGGCATTTAAACCGAAGTGCAGAATATTACGTATTAATTGTAATTGTTTAAAACTTTCCCTAGGCAGCTTTTTTAAGTAAATGTGCATTCCAAGAAAAATTATAAGGTGATTTGAGAAACAAAGATACAAAAACATATCTCTAAATAAATGTTATCCTTCAAGAAAGTTACACTGGATAAATAGCAATGGTATTACAGCTTCTGGCCTAAAGTCACACACTACTATACAGATTTGTAAAACCACCTGCTACTGACAGATGGGATGATCTCAGGCAAGTTACTCAACATTCTATGTCTCACTTTAGCTCTCTGTATATGGCAGATTGTAACAAAACAACACTGGATAAAATACACCTTTCTAAATGCATGTCCTCATGGAGTCTTCCCCCACACTGAATCTGGGCTAGCATTATGAACTGCTTAGTCCAACAAACTATAATACAAATACGTGACATTATCCAAGTCCTGGGCCTAGGAATTAAGAGACTTGGCAGTTTTCATTTTTACCTCCTTGAAATCAGACCATCACGCTATGAAGATGCCTCATCTAGCCTACTGAAGGATGAGAGATCCTGTGGAGAAGCCGTGTGGTACCCTAGCTGACAGTCAATAGCCAGACACAAAATTCAGGCCATCTTGGTCACTCCAGCCTCAGCTGAGCCATCAGATGATGGCAGGAATGTGAATGTCCCCAGGTGGTGTCAGAAGAACTATCCAGACTGCCAATCTGAGAATCACCAGAATTGACAAATTGTTGTGTTTTTTTTTGTTGTTGCTGTTGTTTTAAGTAATTAAGTTTGGGAGTAGTTTGTTAAAGAGCAAGGATCAAGTGAAACATTGTGCCATGGATAATATTAATAATAACATTTATCTAATGAGGTTCTGTAAAGATAAGATGAAAAATATATATATATATACACTTAGGACAAAATCTGGAACAAATAAATGCTCAGCAGACATTAATCATATTACTACAAGGTAACTAACTGGAAGAAGACAACACTAACATACACATGCAAATTCTAGAATATTTGTTTAAAACCTGCATATTACTCCATAATATAAGAAAAAGGCAAGAAATGGCAAGAAACTCCAATGATTTGAAACCCGAGGTTAAAAAAAAAAATCTTATAGATGTATAATGATGCTTTTATCACAGACAAGCTCAAGGCCTAAAGACCACATCTACAAGGCGGAATTTTTCTTCAATTTTTAAAATTATTTTATTACTCTCATCTAATAATCAGAAGACCTCATATAAGAATATACATTTTCAGCTTCTGTAAATATTTGGCTGCCTTTTCAGGATCTAGCTAAAAAGGCCCTCATGCTAACCATTGTCTGGAGGTGATGAGTCACCTCCCAGTCTGAAACTGCATGTGTTCTCCAAGCCATAGTGGACTCCATTTGGCTTGTCACTTGTCTACTTACCAAACTAAACCCTGCAGGCATTTGGGTTTGGGGACGCCAGCTTTAAGTCAAGGAAAAAAAAAAAAAAAAAAGGATAAGTGGAGGGCTAGGTCTTTATTTTTTAATTTTAAAGCTATGAACTTCTAAAGTTGCAAAAATCCTTGGAAAGCATCTATTTCAACTAATTTAATTTATAAGCCAGCCATGTAGCAAATTAGGCAAAGAACAAGCTAGAATGCAGAGATTCTAAGTCTAGCTCCAGGCTACTTTCACCTCTCTGAATGTCAACAATCTGGTGGTTAGGAATTCCTGACAGAAATTCAGCATTTGGATAGGGACTCAGCTAGAACTGGTGGGTGCTGGTGGTAAAAAGAGAAACATGTAGTTCTAATAGTACCATCCATTTCTTGACAGTAAGAAATAAGTCACCAGAAACAACTTCCAGATCAATTAGAAATGTTTGGTTTTGTACTCAATGCTGCCTAAGATCAGTATTTGCTGTCTTAGGACTTCAGAAGCTTCCCAGGGAAGGGAGACTTGGAAACATGGTCAGATGAGATGAACTGACTTTATTTATTCACTTCCAGTTGTGTGCTGTTTTTGAGACCATTACCTTACCAAGAGTAGATCTGGTAAGAAAAATCAGTCTTAGATTGGGAAGATCCCCTGGAGAAGGGAAAGGTTGCCCACTCCAGGATTCTGGCCTGTAGAAATCCAAGGACTGTATAGTCCACGGGATCACAAAGAGTCAGATATGACTGAGCAAATTTTGCTTTCACTTTCATGTAGGACTGGAGGACAGCAAATTATCTTTGAGCAGGCTGTAGGCACTTTTCTAGCAAAGGGAAAAACAAACCAAGGGCTGGGTCAGACAAGTTAGCTTACATCTTCCTCTGTGTGCATAAAGCATGTTGCTTCATTTCTACTGCATCTCCAGCAAGTAATATATACACACTGACTGCCTCAATACACTAAGTTTCCCAGAGATTACAGCTTTTATCTTTGAAACAAGGTTGCCAGATAAACTCAGGATGCTCACTTAAATACGAATTTCAGGTAAACAAATCATTTTAATTTACATATGTCCACGCAGTATTTGAGTAATACTGGAATAAGAATATGATTATAAAGTAATTCACTGCTAATCTCAAATTCACATTTAAATTTAACTGGGCAGCCTGTTCTGGTTGTTGGTTTGCTTCATTTTGATTTGCTTTCTGCTAAATTGGTAACCCTACTTAGAGACAAATCCCAAATACAGTCATGTCATAGAAGAAATGTTTAATAAAGGCTATTTGAATACTGAATGTCACTTTTTTCAATTCCACTTAATGGTGTGATATCAAGCCTTCACTAACCTTTGGATGTCATCAGATTCTAATCTGATTCTAGACAATCTCATCTCCAGTAATAATAATTAAAAACCAAAATAACAATACTGACAATATTTCTGCGCTGTCTTATGATTTCCAAAGGTCAGAGGCAGTGCTTTCTCTTTTTAAAATAAATTCAGAATAATCACATTCTTCAACTGTGACTTTAATAAAAAGAAGATGTAGAGAGTAAAGAATTTAATGTGGTTCTTGGAAAGATCTTCATACTTATATAAAGTACTATATTTCTGGTTCAAACATTTTCTCTCACATTTTAAAATCAGATCATTCTTTTTCTAGCATGGCTATGTCAGTTTCAGAAGAAGAAAAAATAACTTAATTTAGAACACTTCTGGCTGCAGGTGAACATGCATTTATTTTTCTATGTCACCCCATTTTTATGCCTTGCAATCTTTCAACTGCTAATTAAGACAAAGGGCAAAATTATATCCTTGAGCAAACAGTCTAGTACCCTTTCCAGTCTGGGATGTGCCAGACACCACACTTCAAGTGTGCTTTTTTCAGAGTCTTTATATAGCATAATAGACTAACCAAGAACAAACTGAGCAAACTGAAAGGAAGAATTATTTCACACTCCTGTCGATGTTGCTTGGAAGTACAGAAATGCTTGTGTTAATTTTTCAGTCTTCAGAATGGCACACAGAAGGCACACTAGCGAGTATCAGAATTCACAATGCCGTCTGTTAAAAATGCAGTCTGTTCATTAGACACTAAGATAGACATATATTTTTTTGTTTAGTTTACTAGTTATTTTTATTGCTTTCTGTTGATCTGGAACTAAGAAATTAAGCAATAAGAAAAAAACTAAGTTTCTGTTCCAGTCAAGGAAATGTGCTGCCTTCCTGCTGCTGCTGCTGCTGCTCAGTCGCGTCAGTCGGGTCCGACTCTGTGCGACCCCACAGATGGCAGCCCACCAGGCTCCCCTGTCCCCGGGATTCTCCAAGCAAGGACACTGGAGTGGGTTGCCATTTCCTTCTCCAATGCATGAAAGTGAAAGTGAAGTTGCTCAGCCATATCCAACTCTTCGTGACCCCATGGACTGCAGCCCACCAGGCTCTTCCATCCATGGGACTTTCCAGGCAAAAGTACTGGAGTGGGTTGCAACTGCCATCTCCGGCTGCTTTTCTAGGACTTTGGAAAGTCTCTGATGGCCAGAAAGTATCATAGAATGCTTGAATGAAACAAGAGTTACACAGTAATACAGCAAGGAGGTGGGAGCCAGAGTTTATCAATAGGCAATCTAATTAGATGACTCCTATCACTCTTAGAGGATATGGATGTCTTCAGTGTCTGACATATCCTTCCACCATCTCAGAGAAAATAATCTCAGATCAAAATTAGAAAATTCAATGAACTAAAGACAGTTTTTTGAAAGAACATGATCATCTCTGAGAATTCATGACAATATCATCTCTTTATACTCTGCTCCAGAGCTTGTTTCATCTTTCAAAGATCAAATGTTTATCCTCTAGTTAAGCAGCGCTCTCTAAATCTTTAGCCAAAATACCTGGTTCTGATCCTGAGGAAAATGTGTAAGCATTTGACTCAGTCACTCAATGTATACTAGCTCACTCTGCCCCTGGGAAGACAACAAAGAAGGGTTTATAGAGATATCAATGAGGAGAATGCATTATAAAATTAAGAAGCACCTATAAATAAATAAATCAGTGTATACACTTGTGCATTTATATATGTCACTGTAATATATATTATATATAACATATACTTTATATATAATATATGTAAAAATCTCAAAAAGGAACTTTTGAGATTGTATTTATTTGACCATGTCAGGTCTTTGTTGTGGGAGCTTCTTAGCCGCAACATGTGGGATCTTTCGTCGCAGTGCACAGACTCTGGTTGGGGCTTAGCTGCTCCAAGGCATGTGGGATCTTAGTTCCTCAACCAGGGACTGAACCCACTTCTGCATTTGCACAGCAGATTCTTAACCACTGGACTGCCAAGGAAGTCCCAATTTTCAGGTTTTTAACCTGTGTCTCTAACAAACAGGTAGTACAGTTCTTAGAGAAGAACAACAGGAGGATAAATATTTCATCTTTCAAAGATGAGACAAACTCTGGACTTAAAACTAAGGACATTAGATTAGAAATCCCTAGCTTCTTATGATTTGTATTCCTTTATCTAGTCCTACAAAAGAATAAAAGTCTTAATCTAAACAATATGCATAAAGAAACTTCAACTTACCCTCTAACTGCAGAATTTGTTACCAAAGGTCTTTTAATCCTTTCCTTCCCTAGTTCACTTCTACATGAGTTTATCATTTGAAAGAAAACATTTATCTTTGACTTGGGAAAATTTGTTCAGAGACTCTTAGCGTTTATTAAGAAAGAGGAGCTCAAGCTTAATTTCCCCGTCTTTTTTCCCTACACATCAGTATTGATAATATGGTTAAGAGGAGACCTCCAATAACTACTTGAGCTCTTTAGATATAATTGAGGTGCTTGAGAAAAGTCCCAGTTTACTTGTCCCTTAGGGCAAGGTGTCGGCCACATTCCTCCAGTATCCACTGCTGCATTTGGTTCTACACAATTCCAAACCACCCACTTAGCCAGGCCAGGCAGAAGCCTGTGCTGATGACCAGCAGCTGGAGACAGTCACAACTACCCCGTGTGACCCAGCCCATCAAACAGGCTGGATAAGGGAGAGCAATTGCCTTCAGCTCTGAATTCCTAGCTCTTCACAATGTTCACTCCCAGAGAGAGTAAAGGGTCAGAGATTCCAGTAGCTCCAGCACACAGGGGGACTAATAACGAGTCAGGCACAGATGGCGCAGTGAGTGTAAGTGTGAAGATACCCCTGGAGCAGAAACAGAAGGCTGGCGCTCTGGGGGGAGCCAAGCGAAAACACAGAGGGCTTCCATGCTCTTAGCTCTTCTCTGTTTTCCTCTCACTTCTCAGGGCTCAGACTTTGTGGCCCATAACATCTTAACTCTCACATAGTAACTGATAAGAACACAACTGTCCCAAACTGTGTTCCACCAGGAGATCCTCAGCCTCTGATCCCTGGGCTCACTCCCCTCCTTATCTGCTCAGATAGGTTTCCTCGAGTTCCTCTCTTTCATGGTTGGGAAGATCCCCTGGGGAAGGGATGGGCAACCCACTCCAGTATTCTTGCCTGCAGAATCCCCATGGACAGAGGAGCCTGGCGGGATACAGTCCATGGGGTCACAAAGAGTCAGACACAACTAACAGTTGTGTTAGTACGCCACTAACACTTTTACTTTAGAGTCATAAGCATCCTTCCTCCCTTCTTTCTGGACTTGATGTGTCTGTTGGAATGATCCAACTCAAGAACTGTAACAGGTGACCATATTTCATCACTCATTTTTTTCTTTTTCATTTTTTGTGTCTTAATCTTTTTTTTCATAGTCTTCTTAATCTTTCCATTAACTGTACTAGAATTTTCACTTTTCTTATTAAAGTCAGCCAGAAATTTTGTTAACATTTACTGTGAACTTGACATAATGACTCTGGTACAACAATTACTCAAAGTAACACTGTATCAGGGAAGATGTGTGCTGCACGGCATTTCCTTTCATACTGCTATGCATTCCCTTAGGCAGAAAAATGTGCAGCTTCCACTGAACTGGATTTAGCTACTCTGCAATTAAAACTGTGAAAGAGTATGTCCGTGTTCTACAAACAGAAAATATGGAATATGGATATATATATAGCATTCTAAGAGAGCTGAGAAACCAAATAAGAAAAGACAGAATACATAATATGAGAAATTCTTTTAAAAATTTTAAAACCCACAATGGGATTATTTTAAAACTTTAAATAAGTATTTCAAAATTAGATGGAATAATTTTCTAGAAAAAATCTGAATAATATAATAAATAATAAAGAAATTTAGTCTGTGAAGATGTAAATAATTTCTATTTTATACAAAATTTTCAGAGGAGGAAAAAAAAAATAGGAGAAAACTACCTATCTCATTTTGTGGGGTAAAATTAACCTTGGTTTATAAGGATATTGCAACTGATAAGAACAGTAAAAGAAAAAATAAAGATACATATGTGATGTGATAAATATATTAACTCAACTGTGGGGATCTTTTCACAATGTGTAGGTATATGAAATCATCATGTAAATATATTATTAAAAGAACTACATTTGTCAAATACATCTCAATAAAACTGAAAAATATTTAACAAGATAAAAAAGGGCAGCAAAAGACATTTTTAACCAGCTAGAAGATAAATTTTAAGAACTAGAAACAAAATAGTTTTAAAGCAAATACAGCAATGCATTAAAAAATGACAATATATGATACCCAAGTATCATCTATCAGAGACAGCATTCAGAAAAGTAATTTTCTCTAGAGGATGCAACTGGTGAAGAGGCAAAATATAAACTTCTGTGGTCTTCTAAATTTAATATGTGCTGGAGTTATGTGGATATTTAAAATATATATTTAATATATTTAATTACATATTTAATATATTTAATTATAAAGTATAATTAAAGTTTATAAAAGTCATTGAGGTGCATAATTAAGATTTTATATTTTATCATGTTTATTCTCTTACAATTTCTTTTAAAGGATGACACATTTCTCTTTAAGTCTACACATATTGGTCCTCTAGGTCTCTATTTTATTGTGGAATCATAGAATATACTGATGTGTTTATACCTGAATTTATTATTGCTATATGTTCAATCATCTGATGCACAAATCAGCCAAGAGGAATATAAAAGTGTTTATTGCTGTTGTTGGCATTACTAACCTTTACCTCTTTGAGAAGGAGCCAGCTATGGATCTAATGTCTTATATTTCACTGCAGATGCCTAAGAACAGGGTTTGTAGAAAATATGAACTTTTACTACAACTGCACAACGTAAATAAGTGGGAACAGGTAACTTAATATGGAATAATAAGCTTAAATGATGTTAATTATGATACGCTTTGACCTACCTCTTCAAAAAATACACATCTAAGTTTATTTTATATCTGAAAAATTAAAATAATCAGTAAATATTGCAATATAAATAGATCCAAATTATATTAGCAACAAAGAAAATTTAATTGTTAACAAATACCATTTACATTTATAATTTTAAAACATTATAACAAAAATAACTCATTAAAAAAACATGTTCTAAGGCAAAGGAAGTTAAAAATTCTATTTATGGAAGAATAAAAGTTAGGAATAAGATTAACAATTTATATGTAGGATTTCTACATGAACGCTAAAACATGACTGAAAAAAGTTAAGGAAAGCCTAAATAAATAGAGGTATACAACACATTTATAGATTGAATGATTTAGTATAGATGTCATTTCTTTCAAATTTATCTATAGATTGAATGAACTCTAAAAAAATCCCAGCTATTTTTTAATTGACAGATACTTTATACATGATAAAGTTAAGATATAGATAAAGTTACAGATAAGTTATACATAAATGCAAAGAGACAAGAACAGTCAAGGCACTCCTGAATACAAATAAGATAGGAGAACTTACTCTACCCAATATCACAACTGAAAAGAAAGCTATAATGAATACAGTGTGCTATAATAATGGCACTAGGATTTTTAAAAAGAGATCAATTAAATATAATAGAAAGCCCATAGTCCCATGTTGATATGTGTACACGTTCCATGTTTATATGTACACTTAGTGTATGGCAAAACCAGCAGTACGGGAAAACATGGTATTCTCAGTACATGGTGCTGTGTCAACTGGGTATCTGTATGGAAAAGTATTTTAAGCTTGACTCCTGCTTCATAAATACACAATAATTTCAAGTATAGTAAAAGCTTAAAATGAAACAAATTTATGAAGCTTCTAGAAGATAATATAAGGCCACAGGACTTTAGAATAGGAAAAGATTTCCTAAATAGGACCAAAAAAACATGAATTTTAAAATTAAATATTGTTCAGTTCAACTGTGTTAAGAATTTTTGTGTATCCAGAGAAATACAGTGAGATAGCCAGCCACAGGTGGGAGAAAATATTTACAACACATATACACAAAAGAGCTTCTCCAGAGCAGTAAGACAATGACTGACACACTGACAGAAAACTTGAACAAAGTCTTACAGAGGAGGATATTATAACTGACCAATAATCATATTTTAAAGTGTTTACCTTGAGTAATAAGCAAATTAAAGCCACCGCAGATGCCATTTATATAACCTGCCTGTCTAAAATTAAAAATAGACAATAATAAGTACTGATAAGGTTACACAGCAACAGGAATTCTTACATCCAGAAGTTGTGTCAATAAAATGATTTAATCACTGAAAAAGGTTTAATACTATATGAAGTTGCAAAATATATGTATGTGTGTATATATATTTATATATATATTCCTCATACCCTATAGGTCAAATATTTCACTCTTAGGTAAATACCAAACTAAAATGGTATTCTAGCATATGTACTAGAATGTTTATTGCAACATTACTGACAGAAGATAAAGACAACCCAAACACTCATCAAGAGTCCAAAAAGATATAGTGATAATCCTTACAGTGGAATACTATCCAGCAAAGAAAACAAATGTATACAATAATACAGATAAATCTCACAAAGGATAATTTTGAGCAGAGAAGCCAGGCATAGAAGACGCCATCCTGTGATTTTATTTCATTAATACCATTCATTTAAAAGTTCAAGAAAGCAAGCAAAACTAAATTACAGTTTGGAGGAATGAATGAAGCGAACGTGAAAGTGTGAGTCACTCAGACACGTCTGACTCTTTGAGACCCCATGGTCTGTAGTTTGCCAGGCTCCTCTGTCCATGGAATTCTCCAGACAAGAATAATGGAGTGGGTTGCCATTCCCTTCTCCAGGGGATCTTCCTGCCCCAGGGATGGAACCTGGGTCTCCTGCATTGCAGGCAGATTCTTTAACATCTGAGCCACAGGGAGGCCCGTAGGGATGAATACTTACATGAAAACAGTAACAAAGAGAGTGGTAGGCAGGAAAGTTGTAACTAGAGAAGTCAGGGTAGAAGATACCACTGTAAGGAAGAAAAGGTTAGTCATGTGTAGGGGTTATGAGGGTGCTTCAGGGAAATCTACCATGATAAACATTTTAGGGCATCATGGGAAAGCATTTAACCAGAGCAGAAACCCTTGAGAAGCAGATGGAGTAGCCGAGGCTCAGACTGGCTAGCGATAAGGCAGCAGCAGCAGCATTTAAGAGTATGAAAGAAAAAGAACTTCAGGCCCCACCCCAAACCTACTGAACTTGAATCTTATCAGTTTAACAAGATCTCCAAGTGACTAACAAACTTCAATTCTAGAGAAACAAACGAGAATAAATGGCTTTATTTATCTATAGAGTAGATAATAACAATAGAGAAGGCCAGAAATTTTTTTTAAAGAAAGAAAATAAATCAATACAATCCACATAGGCCAGAAGATGATGCAGGTCCGACCTTGGCCCCGCAAAAGCATCTATATTACCAGGTCCTTTTTAAGAGTCTGCGTTGGAGCTGTAATCTCTACATGACAGGTGAGCAGGAAGGGTTTTAGTGTTCATCTCCACTGCCCTGAGTTCTGTACTGCAGAAGCACTTAACAGACGTTCACCAGATCACCATCTATAAAACTCTGACTAATGGAAATGTGTTGGGAGTCTGAAGATAGCACAAACACCGGCATCCCTGGCTATTTCTCAGATCAGCAGAGAGTCGTTTCTAGGATATATTTGCACTCTAGCTGCCTGGTGCACTCCACACAAATAAAATATCAACTGATAATTATATCTTTTTCAGAATTGTTCTCATCTTGAATAAAAAGACCTCTTCTTGAAGGCACATACTCTGGCTTGACTTGTAAGGAAAACATCATCTCAAAATTGTGCTTCTCCAGTTGTTACTCTGCAAGAATTTTTCTCTGCAATGCTTCATAAAAGTCTTTACCAAAAACCAAGTCATAGGAGCACTTTACTTGAAGTTGTTCATAACCAACTTCCAAAAACACTGAATGCCAATTGTACTATGCTTTGAATAGAAGCTATTTGTCACTATAGATTTCTTATCAGATTTTGTGTTTTTTTGCAAAGGAAAGCCTTTTACTTTATGTGAAAAATGACTTCTGGTTTGATTTAGTACCAATTTTTAATTTAGGTTTTCCAGTTTTATTTTCTTTTTCCTCTTCTCTAACCATATAAAATTGTTCCAATACTACAAAATATGTGTCCTTGATATAAACAAAAGTAAGCTCTAATACAGTAAAAACTTACAAACATACTAAATTAGGACACAATTTTTCAACTGAAAGGTTTTATAAATATAGATAAAACAAGAAAAATCTATTAATATTAGCCATTTCTAAATATTCACAATTCTATACTGCATGAAGTTAATTACCTATTTTTCAAGAGATGTTCCACTCCCGTGACTAAATTTTATACAAAAGAAATAACCTTTAAATCCGGGACACCTAGAATACTGGAGTGGGTAGCCTATCCCTTCTCCAGTGGATCTTCCCAACCCAGGAATCGAACCAGGGTCTCCTGCTTTGCAGGAGCATTCTTTACCAGCTGAGCTACCAGGGAATTCCAGTTACTAAAACAGAAAAATATACAAAAGTTCTATAATGATATATATGGTTGTCATTGCTTTCACCTTAGAACTTATGATCTAATTTCTCAAATAAGTAGTCAAACACGGCATAATATACTGAAAAGATCTTCAAAAATCTTTTCGATTTATATAGTATTTCATTCTGAAAGTGTCATGGAAAACACACACACAAAAAGGTTGAGAAGTTTACCAAGGTTACAAAATGAATCAGTGGTAGAACAAGAAACCTAATTCAGATTTGATCACTCATGCCTGTACCAAATAAACCCTTAATTTCTGCTCATTTCCTAAAATATAGTGTTGTTTCACAGGAAAGAAAAGTGCATTTTACTTCTTTCACTCCAGTAAGCTATTAGAATATAATATCCTTTGGGGATCAGGACTTTTCACATTGCCCTTCTAAGGGTCTAAATGAAAATCATTGATTCCATTAAAGATTAAAGGAGGAAAAAGAAAACTGAAATCAAGAATCTGAAGACTTGAAGACATCACACAAAAAGTTGATTTTTAAATTCACTAAGAACACTGAACATATTTTTTAACATCACTGAAATTCTCTTTGTGTTTCAGTTATTAAAATCAGATTCTGCAAAACTAGATTTTACCCAAAACCCTGTTTCTACACAACAGCAGTGAAACTGGACCTAATATTTGTTTAAAAGAGAGGTAGAGCTTTATATATTGCCCATTCGCTGGTTTACAACCTTGCAACCAGAAAGTCTGTACAGCAAAATGGTATCACTCCTTCAAGAAAAGGAGAGGAGGTTGTAGAAAACTGTCCTGCCCTGTCCCTGTACTGCTAACAGTGACTGATCATATATAGATGACCTTGTCCTCAGTCTCTGTTTGCTTCTGAAGCCATTCAACATAATATTCACTAAGCCTCATCACCAACTCAGTGTCTGTAGTTATCTACTGCTGTCTAACATAGAGATCTGATAGCCAGTGCCTGAAGAACTATGGACAGAGGTTTGTGACATTGTACAGGAGGCAGTGATCAAGACCATCCACAAGAAAAAGAAATGCAAAAAGGCAACATGGTTGTCTGAGGAGGCCTTACAAAGAGCTGAGAAAAGCAAAAGGCAAAGGACAAAAGAAAGATATACCCATATGAATGCGGAGTTCCAAAGAATATCGAGGAGAGATAACAAAGTCTTCCTTAGTGATTAATGCAACAAAACAGAGGAAACAATAGAATGGGAAAGACTAGATATCTCTTCAAGAAAATCAGAGATATCAAAGGAATATTTCATGCAAAGAAGGGAACAATAAAGGACAGAAATGGTATAGACCTAAGAGAAGCAGAAGATATTAAGAACAGGTGGCAATAATATACAGAAGAACTGTACAAAAAAAGGTCTTTATGACCCAGATAACCACAGTGGTGTGATCACTCACCTAGAGCCAGACATCCTAGAATGCGAAGTCAAGTGGGCCTTAGGAAGCATCACTACAAATAAAGCTCTAGTGGAGATAATGGAATTCCAGCTGAGTTATTTCAAATCCCAAAAGATGATGCTGTGAAAGTGCTGCACTCAATATGCCAGCAAATTTGGAAAACTCGGCAATGGTCACAGGACTGGAAAATGTCAGTTTTCATTCCAATCCCAAAGAAAGGCAACGCTAAAGAATGATCAAATGACTGCACAACTGCACTCAGCTCACATGCTAGCAAAGCAATGCTCAAAATTCTCCAAGCAAGGCTTCATCAGTACACAAACTGTGAACTTCCAGATGTTCAAGCTGGATTTACAAAAGGCAGAGGAATGAGAGATAAAATTGCCAACATTCACTGGATCATCAAAAAAGCAAGAGAGCTCCAGAAAAACATCTACTTCTGCTTTATTGACTAAGCCAAAGCCTTTGACTGTGTGGATCACAACAAACTGCAAAATTCTTCAAGAGATGGGAATACCAAACCACCTTACCTGCTTCCTGAATCTGCAGGTCAAGAAGCAACAGTTACAACCAGATGTGGAAAAATGGACTGGTTTCAAATAGAGAAAGGAGTATGTCAAGGCTGTATATTGTCACCCTGCTTATTTAACTTATATGCAGAGTACATCATGAGAAACAATGGGCTGGATAAAGCACAAACTGGAATCAAGATTGCTGGGAGAAATATCAATAACCTCAGATATGCAGATTACAACACCCTTATGGCAGAAAGTGAAGAGGAAGAATTAAAGAGCCTCTTGATGAACGTGAAAGAGGAGAGTGAAAAAGCTGGCTTAAAACTAAACATTCAAAAAATGAAGATCATGGCATCCGGTCCCATCATTTCACGGCAAATAGATGGGGAAACAATGGAAACAGTGTCAGACTCTATTTTCTTGGGCCCCAAAATCACTGCAGATGGTGACTGTAGCCATGAAATTAAAGACACTTGCACCTTGGAAGAAAAGGTATGACCAACCTAAACAGCATATTAAAAAGCAGAGACATTACTTTACCAACAAAGTTCGTCTAATCAAAGCTGTGGTTTTTCCAGTTGTCATGTATGTAAGTGAAGAGTTGGACTATAAAGAAAGCTGAGCACCCAAGAACTGATGCTTGAGAGTCCCCTGGACTACAAGGAGATCAAACTAGTCAATCCGAAAAGAAATCAGTCCTGAATATTCATTGCAAGGACTGATGCTGAAACTGACACTCCAATCCTTTGGCCACCTGATGCAAAGGGCTGAACATATGAAAAGACCCTGATGCTGGGAAAGATTGAAGGCGGGAAGAAAAGAGGACAGAGGATGGGATGCATGGATGGCATTACCAATTCAATGGACATGAGTTTGAGCAAGCTCCGGGAGCTGGTGATAGACAGGGAAGCCTGGTGTGCTGCAGTCCATGGGGTCGTAAAGAGCTGGACACGACTGAGTGACTGAACTGAACTGAACGTATTGCCAGGACTTAGGCTCAGAACAACATCCGTCTATTACCCCTCTGTTTCTATGGTAAGGAATCTGGACGCCATTTAGCTACGTTCTCTGCTTCAGCACTTTTTTACAAGGCTGCAACTGCACGGCCCACCGGGTTGGTCTCTCATCTCAAGCTCTACCACTTCCAAGTGCGCATAGGTATTGGAAGGATTCAGCTCCTTGGAGGCTGTCAAACTGAGAACCTATGGTTCTTGCTGACTCTCGGTTTCTCGCCACATGGGTCTCTTCATAAGGCAGCTTACTTTATTAGGCCAGCAAGGGAGACAGCGAGAGAGAGAGAGTATGACAGCAAGACTGAAGTCAAAATCTCATGGAGTGATATTTGACCACCTTTGCTGTATTTTATGGTTAGAAACAAGTCACGTGTTCCCACCCACACTTAAGAGAAGAGGATCACAGTAGGACATGAACAACAGAAGGAAAGCCTGGAGCCTCTCAGGGCCTCCCTGCCACAATGCTTTTCTAGATCACTCATTCACTATCTGCTGTTTTGGCCTGAAATCAGATGAGATGCCTGAACTTCATTCAGCTGATAAACCACTTTATTCTCCCACCTCCTCTCTCCGCCCCCTCTTGGTTTTTGTTTGTTTCTTTTTTGATAGATAGCTTGGTTCCTTGAGTATTATGTTCTAAGCTTCTTCTGTATGTCTGAATACTCTCCTGCTAAGTTGGCCCCTGTATTTCCAATACACACTTCTTTCACCCCTACCAACCAAAGTTTCTGCTTATTGATTCGTGAAGGACAGAGTTCTCAGTACGAACACCTCTTGCATACACTTACTGACTTCCTGCTGCTACATCTTCATCTACCAGCCTTCAACAGCAGGTTAGATTGCTACTCTGGAATTATACTTTTTCTGAATTTTCGGCCAATAACGTTTGTACCACATCTATATTTACCTCGTAAACTGACAACTGCTTTCTAGACTAATGTTTAGAACACATCTCTCTCCTTTAATTTTTTTTTAAATGAAGCATAACTGACTTTGGAACATACCTCTTTGTACTGATTTCCTGAATAACCAATCCCAAGTCTAATTCCAATACTGTAACATCTGCAATTCTCCTGATCCTTTTGGTATCTTCCTGCATTTTTGACTGTAACCTATTCTGATCTGGTTCATCCTGAAAATGTCTGAGCCTAGTTCTGATAGGTATTTACTTGCCAACAAAGAGTTAACCTTTCATGAATTCTTCCTCAGTGAATGCTCCGTATTTAATCAAAAACATTTAAATACTCATGGAATTATTGCCTTATAAAGATGAAGAAAAAAGGTTTTTAACCCAAAGAAATACTGCTTTTTCACAGTAGATATTTAAAACTGTCAAACTATCTATTCTGGAGTTTTCATTTTATTAAATAGATAGGGCAAGTGAAAAAGAAGACAACTCTCTCTAAAGCCAATATTATTCCCCAAAATGCATATATTTGTTTAAATAAAATGCTTATGCTTTTTCTTCTGCCTGAGATAACCTCATACATCATTCATTTTTATATGTCAAAATCCTGTCTATACTTGCATTCTCTCTGATCACCTTAATTCAACCTAACAGTGAGCCTTCTTTCTAAATCTTCAGAGACAAGACTCATATTGCTTCTGGGGTGTATCATGTGTGTGTTAGTTGCTCAGTCATTTCCAATTCTTTGTGACTCCACAGATTATAGCCTGCCAGATTCTTCTGTCCATGGAATTCTCCAGGCGGGAATACTGGAGTGGGGAGCGATATCCTTCTTCAGAGAATCTTCCCAACCCAGGAATCGAACCCAGGTCTCCTGCACTGCAGGCAGATTCTTTAGCATCTGTGCCACCAAGGGAGCCCTTGGTGTATCATATTTATTATTTTTAAGTATCCTTTTTGTGATGCTGCTGGGTTATGAATATTCCTCTACCAAAACCAATATCTTTCATGCTCACTGAGATATATTTACTGTTACCCTGAGCATTTTAGCTTTTCAGTAAATATTTATTTAACTGAATTGAAGTGTATTATTTTATTGTATTATTTTATGTGTTTCTCTTGTTAGTGAAGTCTTTCTCAACATATGCTTAGTGTTTATATTAGCAATACATTAATAGCTTAAGTTTTATTATGAATAGATAATATTTGCTTCCAGAAAGCAGAGTTGGAATCTTTGACATCATATGTGATTTAATTAGTGACTTAAGTTTAAAATTTGGTGACACTAGTACTTACTAGTTAATAATATTGGAAATAAACTACAAAATTTATTCTTTAAAATATCTACCACAGTTTTACATAGAGTAGAAAATAATTTTTCACTTTCTTTGCCTTGTGTCTTTCTATTCTGCTTATTTATCAGTTTAATTCTGACGTATCTATATTCTTCAAAACATGTGGTGCTCTTTACATATGATCACGTTACTTAAAAGTATAATGGCATTTGAAATACCGTGACTGTCTCAAAAGATCAAAAAACTGAACCTTAGATTCAGGATCTTAACTACATAAAGATCATCTCTCTCTAGAGCAGTACAGGCTGCAAGCTTCACTACAGAACTCTGTAGAAAATCAGCAGACTCCGGGATTCCCCACCTGAATTACCATTTCAGGAAGACCCTATTTCCCCAGAGGGCAACCCACTTCAGTGTTCTTGCCTGGAGAATCCCATGGACAGAAGAGCCTGGTAGGCTACAATCCACGGGGTTGCAAAGAGTCAGATACGACTGAGCAACTTCACTTACACTTTCTATTTCCCCAGTGGCTGGAAGTGCTGTTGGAAAGATGGCCGTCGGCTGTCAAGTCTCTCTGGGAAATGTTTCACTTAAAGAACGCTGCTTCACTCAAACCATGGCTCCACCCAGGAAAGCCCACACCTCAAGACTAAATGGCAGGGTGGGTACCGAGGACCGGCCTGCTCAGCACTTGGAGCACTGGACAGTTCACCCCAACTTCCTAGTTCTCGGTGGATTTGGGTGATGCCCTCACTGGAACTTCATTTCAGCTCAACTTTTCCTGCCCAATCATGCTTTCTGGGTAAGAAAGGAAGGAAGGTATCCTTCCACGGGTGCTAGTCCCTAAATTATTCCCTGAAAAATATCCTGTTGGCTCATTTCCATCTGTCTACTTCAGGAAGAACTCAACTTGCAACAAACATAAAAATACTCCTGGCAGGAGACAGAATTTCCACAAAGTGATAGGATTATGATTCTTTGCTTTTTCTGCCTAGAGAAGTTTTTCCCAACCATCAGTACTACTGACATCATGGGTCAGAGAGATTAATTGGGGGGCTGTCTTGTACACTGTAGGATGTTGAGAAGAATCTTTGGTCTCTACCACTAGATGCCAGTATCACTCACACAAACACCCATACTGTCTGAAAGCCAAAAGTGTCTCCAGACAGTCACTGAGACACTCAACTGAGAACCACTGTCCTAGAACTAATTTTCTAATTTTCTAATGAAGGGCAATAGGAAAATAAGAGAAGGGAAGGAAGTCGGTGTCACTCGGACAGTAGATAGTCAGGCGGGTAGCAGCTGACAGTACGCGAGGTGATAAAGACAGTAGTTGCCTGACACAGCCCTCGATGAACACCTCCCCCCAATAACTCATATCTCTATTCTACTCCCACCACTGGATTAACAAATAAGAGTTAGGATTCTACAATCTGAAACCAAAGGTTAACACGTATTTTTCCTTATAATATCTTAAAATGTCTATGGAGTCTTTAATCATACTGAATGTTAATAATGTTCATTACTTATTGGCTTCTAAAAGGTGTCAAATTCTCTATAGTCCTTTATGAAAAGTGGGATTCTTCAATTCCACAGAAAAACTATAAGTTTTAGTGTCTTTTTTGTTTCCCTCCAAATTCTTGAAGTACTGATGCTCTTAAAGCATTTTCTGATCTGCTTTAAATGTCCCAGGCATCTATTTAAGTAATAGAGATACTTTCACCACCTATAATCCCTTCAATTGTATGGGAAGACATGATATGAAAATTTTCAACAATTTTTCTAACTCTTGAATTCTTCAGTATATATGAAAGCTCAACTTGGCTGGAAAGGAAACTATAGTTGAATCTGGCAAAGGATCAGAAGCATATAGGGACTAGCTTGGAAAGAATATACAACTTTAAAAGGGAATACATCTCTTTTTCTTTTGTAGGTATGGTGCATTTTTCTCTTACAGGCAAAAATATATTTAAATAACTCCCCATCACCAGGTTTTTCAATAATTCCCAGTATTGCTCCTGTTATATGTTGCTCCTAACCACATAAATTTTAAAAGAACTTTAAAGAAATAGGTGCTCATCTTATATATGTGTGTGTGTGCCATAAAAAGATTATATGTAAACTAACTGCAGAAGAAATAGCTGCTTCTGAGCACTATCTTTAACTATTGTCTTTACTTTTGGATCTAAGATTTTTATATTCTAAATTTATTTTCTGCTAGCCAATTTCATTTTTACACATTTATTAAGGTACCTTTGTATCACACAGTTTAGTATTAGCAACTTTGTGGGATAAGAAGTAGAAAGAATATACATGAAATAGACGTAATTTTTAATTTTATCAGATAATTTCTTCCCATGAACAATTTATAACTTTCTCATCTCTAATCAAATTCCCTGCCATAGGAACACATTCTAATTACAGCCGTCTGCTCCTAGCAGAGTATTCATCCCCATCCAATGTGTGTGAAATATTCTAATCCATTTTAAGCGTATAATTTGTTTCTGCACTCAAATTCTAGGCAAAGAGCAACTGAGTGTCACTGGAGACATTTTTTACACAATAAGGGCAAGAAAAGCTAAAATAGGAATTCACTCAGTGGAGACCAAAGAATTACTACTCATTAGGAAATAGTAATCTAGGACATGAGTGGGCAAAATGAACTGACCACTGCATTTACTATAAGTAGCTGGCCCTAAGAAAACTACTACCATCCATTTGTTCATAGGCTGTAAGACTCCCTTTTCCTAAGATTCAAAGACATAATTCACTTACCTCCCGACCCAATCATATATTTATTCATACTACAAAGACTATTTTTGAGCAAGGCACTATGCTTTGTGCTAAAGAAAATACCAAGAAATATAAGCCAGTGAGTTTGTTATCAAAAGTTCACAGACACTGTAAAATAATTTCTAGTTTTTTAAGGTTATTTCTTCCTTATATCTTGGTGGCGGGGGAGGAACAGTCTAAACAATAGTCTATTTTTGTCCCACCATAAATATAGAGATAAAATATATGTAGCAAATTATTCCTTTCACAGTTTGTATACTATTACATAATCATAAGAATTCAGAAATCTCAGATTCTAAGATACAAGGATGATGCATTCTATGACCGTTTTTTGTCTTTAAAAGCCAGAATAAAAGACCACAGAATGGACAAAGGGATTATTAAAGGAGAAAAAAAGGCACTATTCAAATTTCCATAGTTGGATATGACTTAAAGGGAAAATGTAAAACACTAATTCAAATGTTAACAAATGACCCCCAGAGAAGACAAGTGCACACACAAACACAATGCCGGAAAGCATCCCCTGCTGGGGTCTATGTTCTACTGTGCTGTATAACTTCTACATCAGGTTGTAATTACATGCAAAATACTCTGAACAGTTGTTTTTCAGTATTTTGTTGCTAATAGCCCCTGCTGATACTGCCCTTGTTTCTTCTACACCTTTGCTTCATTTCTACTTTTCCAAATTTCTGGAATGGGGTAAAAGAGCCCACTGAGAGAGGAGAAGGGGAAAAAAAATCCCTACAAAAAGCAAAGAAATGCATTCAATTGAACCAGAGCAGATTATTTCTTAAAAAAAAAAAAAAGGATTGCCATTAGCAAACACACACACACAGCCTTTCATACTGAGGTGAGCATTAACAGTTTCAGATTTCAAAATGAATGCAGCTATGTACATGTATGTAGATACCCATGTACACAGAAACACACATAACAGCATTTCTTTGTTTCAGCAGAGAATGAGAACAAATTTCTAACCAAAAGACACTGTGTAGTTTTACAATGATTCTGTTAAATGCAGAACCAAGATGAAGCTCTGGTGACCAAGAAAAAAATTCTAGACCCAGAACCAGAGCAGCTGCTGGCTATCTGTAACCTTGTTGAAGTGGTTCAGCCACGGCAGAGCCTCAGGTATGGATATGGATTGCTAAGCAGAAACATTTGTTTGGATACAGAAACTTTCTCTCTGGTCCCCATATAAGCATACTCCACCAATTTCAAATGTGAATTTTCCTTGGAAACAAGTTTATCCTCAGAACTGAATCAGTGCCATAAATGATGCACATAGTAAGAGTGGATGATCAGCATTAAAAATGCTCTTCCTAAAAATGCCACCATCAAAGCTTATCACCAATTATTGCCTAGTAATACCTTGCCCGTCTTATTTCATCCCATTATAAGAGCATATATTAAGAGATTTAGCCTGTAAACAGTTGACTCTGAGCTCATTTCACATCGGCAAGGTATAGGAGAGAGATATAAATAATGCATGTAGTGATGCTGCAAAACAGTTTGAGTGCATGCAAAATGAATGACCATGTTACATACGGTTTACAAAAGGTTCATTTACACTTGTTTATAACTGGGCAGCTGCTAAGCATAGACATTTGTATAAATATTAACTGAGACTAGGGTTTTCAACAGATCATACTAATTAAGATGCTGTAAAATAACTGCAAGCTGGAAGCCTGCTCCATGATTTGCAGACAGGGCATGTGCTGACTCTGAAGACAATGTACATTATTTAGCATATATATCACATATTTATAACTAGTACAGACACAGCATTTTTACTGCCTGAAATCATTAAAACATCTTCTTAAATAAGATATTTTAATTACTTGATGAGAATAAATGGTTTATATTTCTAAAAATCTAGTAAAACAACTTCGTCTTTCTTACTAACATTTTTTGTTGTTGAAGAAAGTAAAAATGGAAAAAGAAATAAAGAAAACACAAATAATAAATATCTTTAAATTGTCTTCCAATATTCACAAATGAGCTATGTAAATAAAACTATGTTTTGGCCTAGTGTTTTTGCTTTAAATAGCCCCATTTGAATTTTCCACATAGCTCGTTGCATTAATTTCAGATTTGTTCTATCTGCCAGAGTTGGGCAGTACTGGAAAGGTGTGCTCAGGGCAAGTAAGCCCGGGCATGTGCCCTGGCAGCTTTCTTTTTGGCAGTTTCCACTATGGGTACATGCTATTGATAATATCGATCAGTAATGTAGCAAAAGGGCTGCAGCATTTAACACAATGCTTTCTGTATATTCTCATATTGAAGCCAATAATTAAAGAAATATCTCATCAGGAGATAGTATATATTTATTAAAACAAAATACACATATATGTAAATATGGCTCAGACGGTAAAGAATCTGCCAGCAATGCAGGAGACCTGGGTTAGATCCCTGGGTTAGGAAGATCCCTTGGAGGAGGGCATGTCAACCCACTCCATTGGGGAATGAATCCCCATGGACAGAGGAGCCTGGCGGGCTGCAGTCTATGGGGTCACAAAGAGTCAGAGATGACTGAGCAACTAAGAACACCCACAAATAATTTAAAAATCAGACTGGTTTCCTAGAAACTCTGCCTTTGGCAGATTCCTTTAACTTAGCAAAGCAAAGCAATGAATTTACATCCCTTTCCTCTGAAACCCTTGGTTTTCACTGCACTGGGAAAAAAGATGAATCTTTTCCATTAAGAATTCCTGCTATTAATAATAATTGTTATCATTAAACATTCATTCCAATCTTCACCTATGTACTTGCCTTGTTTCTTTCCCCTGTAGCATGCCTGAAGAGCATAATCATAAGGTTGGTTACATCAAGCTACTCTTCTTAGTTATGAACGAAATATGCACTGACCTTTTTGTAAACAGTACGTTATACAAAAACAAAATTTTAAAACCTCAGAGTGAAAAAACAACTCTTCCCACAAAAAGCCTTCAAATTTTCTGGGTTTAAAAGAAATCATGAAGTAATTAAAAAATGAAACAACATTGGAAATGTGCTCTACTGCAGTGCTTATTGTACTGTGTACTAAGAGAATCACAGAAACTTGACAACAAAACTAAAACTTGAGTTGGGCTCAATAGATTTCACAAAAGATGGACAGATAGAGAAAGGCAGACCTGACATAGACCAAACATGGAGATGTGAAAATATGATTTGGAATAAAGGAAAGTACAATCTATTTGAAGATATGGTACACATATTTAAATACTTCAAATTGGTTCAATAGGTTGGAGACGGGACTCTGCTTAAAGCAGATGGTAATATTCATATGGCCTGGCCTTTAATATCTTATAGCATTCAAGTATTGCAACATTTGATTACACACTGATAGCACTTAAAAAGAAAGGAAAAGGGACTTCCTTGGTGGTCCAATAGCTAAGACTTCATGCTCCCCATGCCAGGGGCCCAGGTTCGATCCCTGGTCTGGGAACTAGAACCCACATACCGCAAATGAGAATCTGCATGCTGCAAGTAAGACCCAATATAGTCAAATAAATAAATAATATATTTTTTAAAAAGAAAGAAAAAGAACATATATTGATTCCTACTGAAAGCAACCATTACATTATTATACTCTTTGGGAGTAACTTACTCACGAATTAATAATTTTTGGTCCATCTTATACAGGGTATGATACATATCATTAAATATAAGAATGGGAGTAGTTTATATATTTAAAAGTATAGATGAATTAGATATCATGATGACCAACCACTTATTTGATTAAATATTAATATATCTTGTGATAAGTTTCACAAGAGGAAGAGTTATGTCTCTGTTGCTTGCCTCCTATATCTCCATCCCTGCTCAGAGGGATGGTCTGGACTAAGTGCTGTTACAGGTGCTCTGTAACTGCTGAATGAGTAGCTAAATCAAGTAATTACAAAAACTGTTGCTGTTGTTCAGTCACTAAATTGTGTCCAACTCTTTCATGACCCCATGGACTGAAGTCCCCCAGGCTGTCCATGGGATTTCCCAGGCAAGAATACTACCATGGGCTGCCATTTCTTTCTCCAGGGGATCTCCCTGACCCAGGGGCCGAACCTATTTCTCCTGCATTGGCAGGAAGATCTTTTACCACTGAGCCACCTGGGAAGCCCAATTATAGAAACAACTTCAGATAACAAGGAAACCAAAACTACTGCTTATCCGTAACCCAAATAGGACTGTGTCAAAAGAAAATAAATAGTACTTTCATTAAGATTCTCTCCCAGGGCTTCCCTGGTGGCTCAGTGGTAAAGCATCCACTTGCCAATGCAGGAGACCTCGGTTCCATCAACTGATCCCGGAAGATCCCACATGCCACAAGGCAACTAAGCCCGTGTGCCACAACTACTGAATCTGTGCTCTGGAGCCCGGGAGCCACAACTACTGAGCTCACGTGCCACAGCTGCTGAAGCCTGCAGGCCCTAGAGCCTGTGCTCAGCAACAAGCGAGGCCACTGCCACGAGAAGCCCACACACCGCAACTGGAGAGGAGCCCCTGCTCCCCGCAACCAGGGAAAAGCCCACACAACAACAAAAATGGACACAGCCAAAAATGAATAAATTAAAAAAACAAAAAAGAGACCCTCTCCCATTCTCAGAGGCCATATGAAAAGGTGAGAGATAATAAATCCACAGTAATAAAAGGATATTTTTATTTGCTTGTCATTAACGCTAGAAATCAAAGTTCTTTCTCCCATTTGTGGCTGACTAAATTTGCAGTGTACAATGTCAGATGATCTTGACACTTACTATGGTTGTACGACTTAGGGTTTGGATTTTATTTTAGTCTATGAAACCGAAAGTCAAAATTTAGAAAACACTGACCTCTCTCTACCTGTTCATATACCAGTAAAAAGAAATTTTTAAAGTGTCCCAAATTTGGCCTACCTTTGAAGAGCTAACTTCATTTACCACTCAATTAATGCATGAAGTATTTAATTAAGTACTTACTATGTACAGAGTTCAATTAAACATTTCTTAATATTCATATAAATGATTATTGATATTCAGTACTTAGAAGAAATTATACAAAGACAGGACAAATATTAAAAAGTTAATTAACAAGACAGAATAATATGTATAAATGCCATATAAGTTAATTAAATAGCATTGTAGGTCATTTCCTGGCAGCCCAGTGGTTTAAACTCTGAATTTCCAATGCAGCGGGGCACAGGTTTGATCCCTGGTTGGGGAACTAAGAACTTACATATCACACAGCACGACCAAAAGAAATAAACCAAAAAAAAAAAAAAAATTAAATAGCATTGTAAGGAAGTAAGATTCACTAAAACTGGCATAGTCTTTAATGAGTTCATGGAGAGGAAGACTTGTACCTTCAAAAGTGGATATGACTTATCATGCTGAATAAGAGATAAGAGGGCATTTCAGGAATGCATTTATAGCATGAAAAAAATCACCAGGTCTGGAAAGAGTCTGACATATTTAGAGAAAAATATACATTAGCCTTCCTAAGGAAGATAACTCCTTTAAGGGTGGGAGATGTGATAGGAAAATCACAGTTTTGCTCAGCATATTGAGAGCCTCAAATGACAGCTTAGGCTTTTCAGACAATTTTATAAGCTGCAGTTGATGATAGGATGAAGAGAGTCATTTTAAGATCATTTATAGGATGTGCATTTCAGGACGCAGGATAAATGTGAGGTGGGATGGACTAGAAGCTAGGTGTGTTAGGAAGCCCTTGGAGTAAATCAAGCAGGAGAAAGAATCACAACTACAGTGGCAGCAAGAGACTGGAAAAGAAAGGATGGACAGAAGTAACACTTCAAAAGAGAAGTCAATGGCAGTTTTTGACTGCATGAATGGAGACTTTAAAGGTCATTTTTAAACTAGAACAACTGCAAGAATGACCACAGAACTAAAGGAAGCTCGTGTTCAACTTAAGAGTGTTGGATAGATCATTCCTAAGACTTTGTCCAAACTAAATTCCACTCCCTGTGCCTGGACAAACTGTTTCCTTCTCTCTCCCCTCCGCCTATCCAATTATGTTCATCTATTAAGATCTAGTTCAATTTTACAACTCCTTAGAAAACCTTGACAACTACTCTTTGCCTTGTATGGGGTCTTTTTCTTTGAGCTCTTGATACATTCACTTCTCTTCCACATAAATCAGATGTTTAATTGCATCCTCCTGCATGTTACAGTAATCCTTTTTTGTATGAATCTTTCCTCCCCCACCAGTTTCCCCTATTCATGGATCACAAAAGCTAGCACTGAATTAAATATTAACTAGTATGAAATATAAAGTTATAGGTTGAAGTATCACGTTTAAATAAATGTATGTCTTTTCACTAGGTCACTGAAAATTTTAATATTCAAAGGATACAGGGAAGCCTATTTCACTGCATCTTCAAAAATTTAAATAATGTCTTCAGTAATTCAGAGCTACAAGTGTTGTTAGATACTCAAGTATTATCTATTAAAATAAAGTAAAGAGGCACTAGCAAAGTGTGTGTTATCCATTGCTGATAACAATTAGAAAGCCTGGTGGAAGAGTTAAGAGTGTTTTCTTACACTGTTTCTTACACTATTTCTTATACTGTACAAAGAGAAACAATTCAATGATGCCTTTGTGCTGCTCAGAAAATCACACAAAGTCACTTTCTGCTTTTTAGTTTGCTCTTTGGCCCTATGTAAAATGTTGCCACAGAAATTGCTCTGTGCTCAGCAAAAACCCAACCTGTTAATTCCAGTGACTGGAATCACTGAAGGTCAAAAGGTAAAAACCACCTGCTGTGTCACATTTTCACAAGTCAGAGATTTCCTCTGTACTCAGCATTTATGTGCAGCTTTCTTATGGTAGAACATTTATTTAATTTTCAAAAATCCTACTCTTGACTAACTTGCACTTGGTAAACAGCCATTTATTGAGAGTCAAATTTGATTCTGAGCACAATATTAAGGAATCTAGAGAAGAGATAGTATAAAAATAAATGCACACAGAGACATCAATTTAAACCACTGATGCCTCGTAACATATATACTAGTATATATTACTACAAAGAGTAACATATATACTAACTTTAACACTATTTTATCAATATATATATTTTTTAAAAAATAGACACTGCATGGAGAAAAAAACAGAAATGATAATCTATAAAACAACATATAATTTATGGTTAAACAAACTAGAACATTATAAAAATGCATTGTATAGGTTTTCATCTAAATACAGTAATATAATCAGCACTGAGAAACAGTCAAAAGGAATCTAAAAATTTAAAGGATTCATGAGACATTTCAAAGCACAGAAGGAGGAAATTCTCTGATAACTTCAACAAGTTTCAGGGACTTTCCTGGTGGTTCAGTGTTTAAGAATCTGCCTTTCAATGTAGGGAACCAGAGTTAGAGTCCTGCTTTAGGAACAAAGACCCCAGCCCTTACACCGTAACTAGCCCACAGGCTGCAGACACTGAGCCCACACCCTCCGGAGAACCCACGCGCCCCAGCAAAGCGCCCAAACAGCCAAAAAATTGTTTTAATTAAAAAAATAAAATAAAATGAAAAATTTCATAAAATTTGAGATGTGAATAATAAAAATAAACTATTCAATGGTGATATTTTATAATACTTTGTATTAGAACTTTATATTTTTAAGCAACAGAATGACAAAAACATTTTTCTAAAACATACGGTGTGAGAGTTGAACTATAAAAAAAGCTGAGCGCTGAAGAATTGATGCTTTTGAACTGTGGTGTTGGAGAAGACTCTTGAGAGTCCCTTGGACTGCAAGGAGATCCAACCAGTCCATCCTAAAGGAGATCAGTCCTGGGTGTTCATTGGAAGGACTGATGTTGAAGCTGAAGATACAATTCTTTGGCCACCTCATGCGAAGAACTGACTCATTTGAAAATATCCTGATGCTGGGAAAGATTGAAGGTGGGAGGGGAAGGGGAAGATGCAGGATGAGATGGATGGATGGCATCACCAACTCAATGGACATGAGTTTGGGTAAACAGAAGTTGGCAATGGACAAGGAGGCCTGGTGTGCTGTGGTTCATGGGGTCTCAAAGAGTCAGACACAACTGAGGAACTGAAGTGAACTGAAAACATACAGTTATAATATATTAATGGCCAAATGAATGTTATCACTATATTGAGTGGTCCCAGGCTACTGGGCTTTTTATACATCAATTTTTAGCATTTTTTTTTTCACTTTTAAAACTTCACATTTAATTTACTATTCATTGTAGCCTATGGAAAACTAAATAGCACCAAGGGAAATCATGTTGTTGAACCAATTACACAAATTCTTTTTTTTAAATTCAAGGTCAATAGGCTCCTTTTTAAAACCTGTGTTAAGTTCTATGAGTTCTCTATATGTTGTATTTGCTCATTACTGTGTCCCTGAGACCTGATATGCCACTGGCAATCAAATTAATTTAGAAAAGTGACAAAGAAACAAGTACATGAATTAAAGCACAAATATTTGTAAAATATGTTTTACTTATTCTTTGAAATCCTCTTCTATTTATGTCTAAGCTTATGTCTTTGTCTAAATAGGCACAACTGCTAGAAGTTTGTATGTCAAGTAACTGAAGTGTAGTGCACATTTAATATTCCACATTAAAGCTATTTTATTTGCAGATTTTTTAACTGATAGAAAGAAGTGTTAAGGGATACTGAAGATATTTTATTTCAATATCAAGTTCCCCCTTTTTTGAACTGTAGGTGTGTACAGCAGATTCAATTTTTAATGAAAAATTTCAATGAGTTTCCTTTTGCCTCACTAAATGTAAGTAGCAAATTGTTAACTCAAGAGTTAATATTTTAATTCATCAAACATGCATGTTTGATGAACTAAACATTTAATATATATGGAAATATACTGAAGTTGATTTTATCCAAGTCTGAAAAGACAATTCTGTATTTTGAAATGCTGTTTAGATTTAAGTCAGAGGTGATCAAGAAGTGAAGAAGGGCTAGGAAACAAATTTCAATAAACTATGATATCTCTTAACTTGCAAAAATATAAAAGGCTAAAGATTTCAAGGAAAAGTATTAAGTTTGACATCATTCCTTTGAAGTGTTTCTATGCTACCCTGGATGGGAAAATGAGCCACAGTGTTTCAGAGCAATTCTCCTTGATGTGAATGGGAGTCCCCATCTGCATGGAGAGTGGATGTGTTTCTGAAGAATCAGCCTTGTGGGGAGACACTATACAAAAACATACACACATATGCATATATGTGTGTATATATATATTTTAGCTTTTATTCAGGTCTTCTGCCTTTGTCCTCCCCTAGGCCACGTGGTTTGTGTAATCTTAGTTCCTCAACCAGGGCCTGAACCTGCGCCCTCATCAGTGAAAGCTGAGAGTCCTAACCACCAGACCACTAGGTAATTCCCTCCTGCCAACTGAACATATATTTTTAAATGTCCTACAGAATCTGACTTAAAAAAAAAAAAAAACTTGTAATGAACTCACTTAGAAAATAATACTAACCTCCCCTAATTTGACAGAATTTTATATAAATTCTCACAGGATGTCACCTGAAAGGGAAAAAAAAAATGCTTTATGGAATCAAGACCTCCAGAAAAAAGTGCACAGTCATCATTAAAGATTGCTCTAGTGATATTTCTTCAAAATGACTAGCTATGCCATTTTGTAACATCGCCCAGAGGTTAAGCTTTTAGAGGATTTCCTCAAGAATCATTAAATGTTACTCACTTCATGCAGGATATAAATAGCTTAACATTTCAATCACTCTTATACAAGATTTTATTAACAACTTGTAATATTTCATCACTGATGCATATCATAACTTGATAAATGAAGACACTGAATGTATCCTCCCTGGAGTCAAGAATATCAGAAAAAAGGGACTTTTCCAGGCATCCAATGGTTAAGACTCTGCACTTTTACTACAGGGGGCACAGGTTCAATCCCTGGTCAGGGAACTAAGATCCTATATGCCACATGGAATGGCAAAAAAATTTAAAATTAGAAAAGCTTTCATTATATCAAAAAATAAAAGCATTAAATACATGCATTTGTTTATATGTGTGTATAAATATATATGTGTGTGTACATATATATGTATTCTGATATATATAAACAACGAACACTCTTACTCCCTTACAGGATTGTTAAACCCACTTAGTGACTTGTGCCCCAGATGAGAGCCCTCAGGAACAGTTCTTCATTGTTGAAAGGACTGTCAATCTGGCAGGAGCCAAAGGTGCTTTTTGAATTCTATATAATGTAACTATTTTGATACCAATTTTTAAAACTGAGATATAATTTACATACCATAAAGTTCACTATTTTAAACTGCATACTTCAATGTTTTTTTAGTATATGTACAAAGTGGTACAATCATCAATGCTATCTAATTTCAAAATATTTCCATTGCCCCTAAAAGAAACCCTATACTTGCTTTTTTCCCCTATTATTGCCTGTGCCGAGTCTTAGTTGCAACATGTGAACACTTAGTAGCACCATGCAAGATCCAGTTCCCTGACCTGGTATCGACCCCAGGATCCCTGCACTGGGAGCATGGAGTCTTAGCCACCGGAGCACTAGGGAAGTCCCAAACCCCATCTCTATTAGCAGTGCTGTCCTGCCTCACCTCCCTCACTCCCTGACAACTGCTGATCGACTCCCTGGTCTGTCTGCACTTGCCTATTCTGGGTAGCAACACCAAATCTGAAAGAGAAGCACCTCCTTGGTTTCCTGGTATAATCAGCCCTCCACTGATTTTATTTTTTCTTTTGTTCTTTACTTTTAAAACATGGAAGAAAAAAAACCCAAGAAAACAAAACTTTGCAGATTTTTGTCAACTATTTTTCACCATAAGAATTATTTTCTTAGGAAATATAAAAAGAAATTCCCCTTCCTGGCTTCACTTTCCTAGAATTCATTATTTCATTTATTCATGCTACCAAAGAAACCTTCTTAAATGAATTATATTGTTTTTTCATCGAAACCACATTAATTATGCTTTACAGTTAAAACAAGTTAACACTAAACATAGCTTAAACATAAACAAATTCTTTGCTTAAGAACTGAATGAAATAATCCTCTGGAAAATACTGAAATGTTAGTTATTTCAGCATAATTGCTTGATTATGTGAAACAGAATCAAAAGCAAATTTGTTCCTTGTAAAATGAATAGAAATTCAAAGTTTCCTGAATCATCTCTATTTAAACTAAAAGAAATTTACTGCCTTTGTAATAAAATAATAATGCTGTATTAAAATTAAAACATTCTCAATAGTAAATGGTTTTGCAGATGAGTTTTGTTGATAAACCTACGATTTGAACATCTGGATTCATTCTAGCAGCAGTATTTATTTTTAACAACAGGAGCAGGAATAACAGATTGTTATCCCATAGTCTTAGTGAGAACGTAAAGGTCTGGTTTAAGATGGTGAGAAAATAAGAAAATAAGATAAATCAATGAGGCAGAACCAACCAAGTCTGGTAACTAATAAGATGTAAAGGATGAGAAAACCTTTAGGATGGCTCCATAACCTCTTGCTTGAATGATTAGCTATTTAAGACAAAACCTCCAGTGCAGGAGATGGGCGGGGAGTTAAGAGGCAATGGAGGAAAGATAATGAGTTTTGGACATTTTTGCTCTGTAGATACTAAACTATCTAAAACTAAAACTCAAATATTGGATATCTGAGTTTATTGCTCAGAGGAAAGATGGAAGCTAAAGAGATATCTGGAAACAATCGATATAAAAATGGTGGAAAGTACAAGTTTCAGTTAAGATGACCCAAAATTTTTAAAGAGAAAAGAAAATAGCTAAGGACAAAACAGAAAAGTAGGTAACTAACAAAACTGAAGCTGGGGAGAGGGGAAGTCAAAAGAAGACTTGAAAGTTACTAAGCAAAAGAATTACAGAAGAGGAAAGCAAAAAGAGTACAGAGCAAACACCAAGGAACTGACGTTTTAAACCAGAACCACTGGTCAGCAGAAACAAGAGCAGCATAAAGATCAGGGAGAGAGGGACTGAAAAAATATTGCAATTGGCCTTTGAATATCATTGATATTTGAGAAGAGAGTTCAGCACCAATGAAGATGTCAAGTAGACAGATAACCTAAGCCTGAAGTTTGTGAAAGATACCTAAGGTAGAACGGTGCATTTGGAAGTGATTAGTACTTCCAGTACTCACCTATGGATGTGAGAGTTGGACCATAAAGAAAGCTGAGCACCAAAGAATCGATGCTTTAGAACTGTGCTGGAGAAGACTCTTGAGAGTCACTCAGACAGCAAGGAGATCAAACCAGTCAATCCTAAAGGAAATCAGTCCTGGATATTCATTGGAAGGACTGATGCTGAAGCTCCAATACTTAGGCTACCTGATTCAAACGAACTCATTGGAAAAGACCCTGATGCTGGGAAAGACTGAAGGCAGGAGGAGAAGGAGGCAACAGAGGATGAGATGGCTGGATGGCATCACCGACTCAATGGACATGAGTTTGAGCAAACTTCAGGAGATAATGTAGGACAAGGAAGCCTGGCGTGCTGCAGTCCACTGGGTTTCAGAGAGTCAGACAACAACTTTAGCAACTGAATAATAAGCATGTAGATGGAATATAAAGCCACTGACATGGCATAAGACCCATTAGGGAGTGAGCACAGGTAAAGGAGAAGATGCCCTAGAACGGAGCCTCTAGGGCTAGCCAACTGCAAGAGGTGGCAGAGCAGAAAAGGAACCAGCAATAAAAACTGAGAACAGGAGGTAAGGGAGGCAGGAAAAACATGAAAAGACAGTGGGGTCCTGAAAGATTTTACTAGCTTCAATCAAGGAAGATAAGAGTGACCAGTTGTGTCAAACACTGTTGTCAGGTGAGATGGAAAATTGCCCATTAGGGTTAATACTGTGGATGGAAAAGGAAATGGCACCCCATTGCAGTATTCTTGTCTGGGCAATCCCATGGACAGAGGAACCTGGCAGGCTACAATCCATGGGGCCATGAAAGAGTCAGACATGACTCGGTGACTAAACAACAAATGAATGTATATATGCATATAATGGTGATAAACAGAAAAAAGAAAGAATTAACTCTGTGGATATTACTATTCATGAAGGAGAACTATTTCAACAGAGTACTAGAGAAAACTCTCCTAAGAGGAATGCATTTAGGAATGATGACAAAGTCAGCAAAAATAAAGGAAGCCTTGGGAAGGGCTGCAGATTCTCAAATGACTAAGGAAAAAAAAAAGCTATGAGGATGTGTATGTGTGTGGATGGATGACTAGGTAGATATATAAAGAGAGCACAGCAAACCAAGCAAAAAGGTAAACAAATGGATGGTTCATATGCAAGATATGTAGGAGTTTCTCATGCTATTCATTTAACTTTTACTTATGGTAGAAAGTAGATCAAAACAAAGAGCTTCCAAAAGAAAGAGTGAGGAGGACAGAAAGAAAGAAGGAGAACAACTGGAAAAAAGTTGAATATAGCAACTCATGGATACTTTCACTAAAGAGGAGAATAATACAGAAATGGGGTGGTATTAACAGCCATTGGGAGAAGCAACTTTTTAAAAAAAGTTTAAATATTCATACTTTGGAGCATTACTTTACATTTGACAGGACACATCTGTATCTGAACCAGTAAGTATTTCTATCCTTTTCTCCCTGAGATTATTTACATTGTTGTAGCTTCATTTTATTCTTTCCTAACAAAATAAAGCATTTGTCAGAAAACATTTAGATAAAATATCATACACTTGGAGAATGAAACTCTAGACTGCAGATTAAAAACTATTTCATATTAAGCTTAAGAGATGGTAGAGAAAGTACACTTTACAATGTCAAAATTTAATATTGCAAAGAATGTTCATAGGATAGAATGCAGATTGAATTTGTGGAGACATTTTCTTCAATTTACAGAAAGAATGTCATTTTATTCAGTGAGATTTAATCAGGCTACTTGAGACTGAGATAGAAGTTTAGAGCTGATCTTAACTTTTCTCCATATACTTTGAATATAAAATTGCTTAGGAAATTTTATACTGAATCTACATAGTAAAGACATTCTATTTTTTATATTTCTTTTTAAAATGAAATAAATTTTATTCTAATAAAATATTTGAAATGCAAATAAAATGTTAGAGAGATAAAATATTATTCCTGTGAAACAGAAAATTGACATTGAAAAGTACTTGTTTCAAGTATCAACTGTATAAAATTTGAGAGAAAAAATAATAAAACTGTGAGTCAAACAATAAATGATATACACAGGAGTCCTATGTTTGTGAATATATTTTATTCTCAATACATTATATTGTGTTATGCAATAATTCTATAATACTCTATACTTAAATTTAAAATTTAAGTGCTAGATTTTAGTAGACTAATTTATCATTCATTAATTTCTGTTTCCTTTTATAAAGAGAGTCACTCTCTACTACTAAAAATATATGGATATTTCAACAGTTAATTTAATCTAAGACAGCATCTGTAACAAAAAGGGAAAATTGCTATTGTGAGTTTCTTATATATAAAATGACATAATTGTATGACTATTTGAAGGTAAAGTGTTTAAAGTTAAAACTATCTTATAAACTTATAAAATACAGAAGTATTTTACTAAGTATAAACTTATAAAAATACAGAAATATTGCTAATAAGCTAACCTGGACATGAAACAAGACATTTAAAGATAATCAAACCTAGAGCAGAAAATAAAGGGAAAGAGAGAACAAAGAGAATAAAGCATGTAGAAAACAAATAGCAAGACAGTGAACTTACATTCAACCACATAAATAATTAAATGTAAAAGAACTAATATTTCACCTGAAAGTAAGAGACTGGCTTCCAGTTTCCAGTACAGCATGTAATGAATCTGAAGATCATCACTCTTTCTTAACAAGTATACAGCTGAATAAAACTGAAAATCAACTACTCTTTTTAACCCCATCAGGGAATTTAAGTCACAGGACAAACTGTTGCCCTCAAAATTGGAAAGATAGTCCAGTAGACACAGAGAATTACCAAAGCAGAAAGTGCCACAGAACCAGTTCTGGGCAGGAAAATAAACTGTAATCTACAAATTGCTGGAGGCTCAGTTTGGATAAGGCTGAGAGTTAAAAACTTCAAGGGGGTCTGGTATTAAGGGTACCTTTGTACTTTTGTATTTTACCTCCAGGAGCACTATGAGATTCTCATAGTGGAGACTGGAGGGGAAAAACCTCATGCTTTTCACAGGATGAGGGAGAAAATAGCTATTCTGAAATACGCCCAGAGCATTCTGTTCTTAACAAGGTCTTCCCTCAAGAGAAAATATTTTACCAGAACTGAATCTATTGGGGTTTTATCAGACCTTAAATAACCTGGGGAAAAGAAAATACTTCAGCTCCTCTAAGACTTTCTAAATCACCAATGGAAAGATCAGTAAGATCAGTAAGAAGGTCACAGCCCAGGGACACAAGCTCAGCAAAACACTTAAAGACAATACTAAGACTACAGGATGCTTCCTTTCTACCCATCCCTTACCATCCTATCACTAATGGTATACTTACTGCAATTTCTTTTACTCAGTTCATTATGTCTGGCTTTCAACAAAAAATTACAATGCAAAACAGGCAAAAACACAGCTTGAAGAGACAGAGGAAGCATCAGAATCAGGTTCAGATATGGCAGGGATGCTGGAGAAAGAGATTGCCGTATAAAAAACAAATCTCAGCTACGTGCTGTCTACAATAAACTCATTTCAATGTACTTTAACAGGTCAGTGAAAAATCAAAGGATGGGAAAAGACACACCATGCACATACCAATCAAAAGGGCTGTCAGGGCCATATTAACGTCAAGGCAGATTTCAAGACAAAGACTATTACCAGAGTGAAGAGGAACATTTCATAATAATAAATAAGTCAAGATGATATAACAATCTTTGGGAATTCCCTAGTGACACTTAATCCCTGGTCAGGGAACTAAGATTACACAGGCCCCCCCCAAAAAAACAGAAAGAAATAAAGAAAAAAGCTTTCATTAGGAACAAGACAAGGGTGCCCACTCTCACCACTACTATTCAACGTAGTTTTGGAAGTCTTGGCCACAGCAATCAGAGCAGATAAAGAAATTAAAGGGATCCAGATTGGAAAAGAAGAAGTAAAACTCTCTCTGTTTGCAGATGACATGATCCTCTACATAGAAAACCCTAAAGACTGTACCAAGAAATTACTAGAGCTAATCAGTGAATATAGTAAAGTTTCAGGATACAAAATCAACACACAGAAATCCCTGGTATTCCTATACACTAACAATGAGAAAGCAGAAAGAGAAATTAAGGAAACAATTCCATTCACCATCGAAACAAAAAGAATAAAATACTTAGGAGTATTTCTACCTAAAGAAATCAACGACTTGTATATAGAAAACTATAAAACACTGATGAAAGAAATCAAAGAGGACACAAATAGATGGAGAAATATACCATGTTAATGGATTGGAAGAATCAATATAGTGAAAATGAGTGTACTACCCAAAGCAATCTATAGGAATTCAATGCAATTCCTATCAAGCTACCAGAGGTCTTTTTCAGAGAATTAGAACAAATAATTTCACAATTTGTATAGAAATACAAAAAACCTTGTATAGCCAAAGCAATCTTGAGAAAGAAGAATGGAACTGGAGGAATCAACCTACCTGACTTGAGGCTATACTACAAATCCACAGTCATCAAGACAGTATGGTACTGGCACAAAGACAGAAATATAGATCAATGGAACAAAATAGAAAGCCCAGAGATAAATCCACGCATCAATGGAAACCTTATCTTTGACAAAGGAGGCAAGAATATACAATGGAGAAAAGACAACCTCTTTAACAAGTGGTGCTGGGAAAACTGGACAGCCACTTGTAAAAGAATGAAACTAGAACACTTTCTAAAACCATACACAAAAATAAACTCAAAATGGATCAAAGATCTAAGCATAAGACCAGAAATTATAAAACTCCTAGAGGATAACATAGGCAAAACACTCTCCGACATAAACCAAAGCAGGATCCTCTATGACCCACCTCCCAGAATATTGGAAATAAAAGCATGAATAAACAAATGGGACCTAATTAAAATTAAAAGCTTCTGCACAACAAAGGAAACTATAAGCAAGGTGAAAAGACAGCCTTCAGAATGGGAGAAAATAATAGCCAATGAAGCAATGGACAAACAATTAATCTCAAAAATATACAAGCAACTCCTGCAGCTCCATTTTAGAAAAATAAACGACCCAATTAAAATGTGGGCCAAAGAACTTAACAGACATTTCTCCAAAGAAGACAGAAAAATGGCTAACAAACACATGAAAAGATGCTCAACATCACTCATTATCAGAGAAATGCAAATCAAAACCACAATGAGGTATCACTTTACACCAGTCAGAATGGCTGTAATCCAAAAATCTACAAGCAATAAATAGGAGAGGATGTGGAGAAAAGGGAACCCTCTTACACTGTTGGTGGGAATGCAAACTAGTACAGCCACTATGGAAAACAGTGTGGAGATTCCTTAAAAAAACTGCAAATAGACCTGCCATATAACCCAGCAATCCCACTGCTGGGCATACACACCAAGGAAACCAGAATTGAAAGAGACACGTGTACTCCAATGTTCACCGCCGCATTGTTTACAATAGCCAGGACCTGGAAGCAACCTAGATGCCCATCAACTGACGAATGGATAAGAAAGCTGTGGTACATATACACAATGGAATATTACTCAGCATTAAAAAAAAATTCATTTGAATCAGTTCTACTCAGGTGGACAGAACTGGAGCCTATTATCCAGAGTGAAGTAAGCCAGAAGGAAAAACAACAATACAGTATACTAACACATATATATGGAATTTAGAAAGATGGTAACAGAGAACCCTGCAGGCGAGACAGCAAAAGGAACGCAGATGTATAGAACAGACTCATGGACTCTGTGGAAGAGGGCAAGGGTGGGATGATATGGGAGTATGGCATTGAAACATGTTAATTATCATATGTGAAATCAATTGCCAGCCCAGGGCTGATGCTCGAGGCTGGTGCACTGAGATGTCCCAGGGGGAGGGAATCGGGAGGGAGGAGGGAGGGGGGGTTCTGTAGGGGGAGCATATGTAAACCCATGGCGGTGTCATGTCATTGTATGGCAAAACGAACGCAATAAAATATATATATATATATTTGTAATAAAAAAAAGCTTTCATTAAAAAATAAATATACAAATGGTTGCTTAGAAAAAAAAGCATATAACAATCTAAATGCATATACATCTAAAAATAATCTCAAAATACATGAATAGACAGAATTGAAAGGAAAAGTAAACAAAAATCTGTAATTATGGCTGGATATTTTAACACCCCTCTCTTAGCAACTGATAGAAGTAATGAGAAAAATCAGTAGAGAAGATATGAATAACACAATCAATATAACTCGATCGATATTTATAGAATACAGCACAGAGCAAAATCTTAACACATATTTTAAAGAGTACATGAAATAGTCACAAAGACAGATCACTGTACGCTGGTCCATGAAATAGAACTTGAGAAGTCTGTCGTTGTTCAGTCACTCAGTCATGTCCAACTCTTTGCAACCTCATGGACTCCAGCAGGCCACGCTCAAACTCATGTCCAATGAGTTGGAGATGTCATCCTACCATTTCATCATGAGGAGTTTAAAATAACTGAATCATGACAGTACTCATGAGTCTCTCACCACAAATGAACTAAGTTGGAAATAATTTAAAAATATGTGGAAAATCCCTAAATATTTGGAAACTCAGCAAAATATTTAAAATTACTCAAAGTCAAATGAGATAAAGAAATACAGGGAAATAAAAAAATACTTTGATACTAAAAACTTAACATCAAAATTTATGGGCTACAGGGAAAGCAACGCTATGCTTAGAGGGAAGTTCCACCTCTATAGGGTTCTATTAGACATTGTGAAACCAAATAATCACATTAAAACAGTATTTACCACTACTGGGAGAACGTTTACACCTACTTCACGTGGAAGCGGCAAGGGGTAAGGGATAGTTGTGAAGGCACAGAGTAGTACAACTGGTGGGGAAGAATCGATATTTGGACTGGACACTGAAAAACAGGCTAGGTGAGAGATTTCTGGAGAGGGAGAAGCAAGAAGAATGGCAGGGGGATGCTATCACTTGGAATGATGATAGGAATATACTCTGGTTTGTCTGAAGCATAAGATTTATTTGGACAAAAACTGGAGAAGAGAACATACAGTTAGTTGTACGTGTGTCAGATGGTGAAGAGCCTTGTATACTTTACATTTTCATGTAAGTAAATGTGCAAGTCAGAATTCCTTCTGTTAACACCTTCAACAATATCCTACTTTCACCTTTCTGATGGAAAAGTGACCAAAACTAATGCAATAACAGTAATGTGGAGTAAGAAATGACAACCCACTCCAGTATTCTTGCCAAGAAAATTCCACGGGCAGAGGAGCCTGGTGGGCTACAGTCCATGGGATCACAAAGAACAGGACACAACTGAGTGATTAAGCACAGTGCAATAATTAGCCCAATATACAATTAGTGCAAAAGAGAAGGAAGCTTGGTGATATCAAAATTAATAGAGGATTTCTATTTGTACCAGATCAGGGTAGCGTACTGGCCCAAAGGAAGAATCACTACAGCTACAAGGCAAGTCCACCAAAGACAGCCCCGGTTACACCTCTTCATAACACCCAGTTAAACCCAGAACACTGGTTTGAGCTCTCTGAGTGATATAGCAAATTCCCACTGGCTTCTGTGGTGGTTCAGATGGTAAACAATCCACCTGCAATGTGGCAGACCTCGGTTCGATCCCTGGGTTGGGAAGATGCCCCAGATGAGGGCATGGCAACCCATGCCAGTATTTTTGCCTGGAGAATTCCCATGGACAGAGGTGCATGGTGGGCTACAGTCCATGGGATCACGAGTCAGACACAACTCAGTGACTAAGCACAGCACATCAGTTTTACAAGGGGTGGAGTGGGGTGCGAGGTGGAAGGGAGGTTCAACAGGGAGAGGACATACACACACCTATGGCTGATGCATGTTAATGTATGGCCAAGACCAACACAATATTGTAAAGCAATTATCCTTCAATTAAAAATAAATAAATTTTAACAAAGAAAAGAAAAACTCAGTGGCATGCAAAGTGTGAGAAAATAGACCAACTAAAATAGGTTACTGAGAAGTGCTGAATTTGTAAACAAGAGACTTGCAAAACAAACAAAAAACAGCACCATGTTGTCACGCTGAGGAACAGTTTTGTACCAGAAAATGTAAAAGTGATTATAACAGTGTTGATGAATACTGGTTCAGTGGGTCAAGGTCTCTCAATGAAAATGAACACCTGAGACAGCCCATATCACTGACTTACTGATAACATTAAAACACTATATAAAACACTTTCATTTAGCAGAATTTAACACTGTCAGAAGTCATAAAGCAGTTTTATTTTACCTAATTCACAATTAAGTTATAACAGCAGCAAGTGGTATTTGGGGTTGTTAAAGTTACTCAGTTGCAGAGCTAGAGGATTTGATGAGGTATACAATTTTTCCCTCAAGGCTAAAAATGTAATTATGAAAACGTCCTGAACTGAAAAGCAGTGTTGTCAGCTGTTTCCAGGAAAGATAAAAGATCACTTAAAGGTAAAGAGATTATGGACAAAAGAGACACCAAATTAAGTGCAAACCACCAGTGTAAAGAGAGCAAGTTATAAACAAGAAATAAACATTAAAACATTTTACTATAAAGGCAGAATAGGGCTTTCATGTTTCTGAAAGAACAGCACTGAATTATTTCATTTGTGTCTCTGATTAGTTCATTAAGATGTTTAAAGATGAGCAGAAATCAAATGATCATCTATCTAGCTCTGAATTGTGAAGAATGTGTCTCTGTTTCTCAAAATGGCACTGTCCCACTCTCAGTAACCAAGGGACTTCTTTTCATAAATTCATATAAACTGCAAAGGATACTTAATCATTTTTTTCATTTCTTACCCCAAAACCTATCTTACTCTAAGTCTTCTCTGAAAAATAAAGATATTAACATCTGCCTTCACAGGATCACCGGGAAGATCAAATACGAGTAAATGAATAATACATATGAAAGAACTTTGTACAATGCAAAGCCCTACACAGAAGACAATATTACAAAGCACCTTATATTTCTAAAGCCCTTCTCAAAGCATTCCCCACTTAACTCAATTCCCAATCATTAACTAAGACCTACTGCATGTCAGGTACTCTATTATAGATGCCGGGACTTAAGACACAAAATCCTCACCCTCTGGGGGCTCAAGGTACAGATTTTAGAGGGAAAAAAAAACAAACATTATCATCAGATAATCTTGCCTGTACTTGATAAAAATGCTGTGGAAGCATAGAGAAGAGGCATTTGTTATAAAGGAACTGGCATTTAAGATAGAGAAATGAGGAGAAAACTTTTATTTTCCAGACTCAGATCTTCTGTAATGTCCATTAAATACTTATGAATAACTTGATATCATCTCATTTGACCTTGTTATCAGTCTTCTGATGGAAAGAGGAGAGATATACTTTAATTTTTACATGAGGCAAGTGAAGCTTAGAAAAGATTAGCAACTTCATTCATGCTAAATGATCTCACCTTCACAGTTTCAACAATACCTTGGTGGCAGAACTGGTCTTCAGACTCAAGAAGTGGTCACAGTTATGCGATATAGTTTACTTGGCATTTGCAAGAATGGGAATGAAGTACAGGGTCTTGTTGGAAGTTTAAATTTTCATACTAGACACGTGTTCTGAAAAAATTAAGTCATGATTCTCAGAAAATAAGATGCTGCCATTGTACATTTAAGAATAAATTCAAAACCTGGGAAATAAATTCAGTATGCATATAAATGGTTTACAGTCATAGACAGTCCAGTCTCAAACCCAAAGCTGTTCTGGGAGGATAAAAAAAGACACAGATGTAGAGAACAAATGTATGGATACCAGGCGGGGAATGAATTGGGAGATAAGGATTAACACACAGACACTACTATGTACAGAACAGATAACTAATGAGAACCTACCACACAGCACAGGGGACTCTACTCAGTGCTCTGCAGTGATTTAAATGGGAGGAAATCCAAAAAGGAGGGGATTTATGTATATGTATAGCTGATTCACTTTGATGTGCAGCAGAAACTAATACAACATTGTCAAGCAACCATACTCCAATAAAAAAATGTTAAATAAACAAATAAATGTTAATTTGTATGCCATAGGAATGCCAAAGGAAGTGGTATTCATAAAACCATTAGCTTGGCCACACTACCCCATGGAGAGTGTAAAAGTCCATGCATGCTGGGTGGCCCACGTGGGTTTAAAAAAAGAAGGAATTTTTATTGCCCTCTCCCCAACCATAAAATACACACTAACACACACAAATATACACACACAGGCAGGCACACAATACATCAGTAGCTACAGTCCGCATAGTGGGAGATTCCAGTTGCTCTGCTCCTCAAGAAGGATTTTCTTGAGTATTTTTGAAGGGTCTTCCAGAGCTGATTTAGTAATACTCCTCTGTCAATAAACAGAGGTCAAGGAACTCCTCCACATCATGGGAGTCTGAGGAAGGTAAGTGTACCACTTGTGGAGAACAGAGACGGGAACAGGACGCTCATCAAAGACAAGCTAAACTCCAGAAAGCAATCTTAGTGACTAACAGTAACTATTGTGAAAAAATTGTATTCACTGGCAACATCAAATATTGTGAGGCCATTAAAATTTATGCTCCAATTATCATTTTATGAGTCAATGCTCATGATACAATAGTAAATTTTAAAAAGCAAGCTACATACAAAATTGATGACAATTTACTTAAATATACATGTATTAAGCATTTATATATGTTATTTCATATCTTTTATATTTATATAATACGTAACTATACATCATAAATGTAAATATTAAACATTAAACAATTAAATAATAAACATTAAACATCAAATATATGTGCAGGGAATATATATTCAAAAGAAATACAATAATGTTAACCATCAGTTTTTAAATGTCTCATCATTTAGTACAATGAATATCTGTTATATTTATAATAAATATTTGGAACGAAAGTATAAGTTCCTGGTTAAAGATAAGAGATTGGAAATATGTAGTAACCTCTGCTTCCTCTTTCGTGTATGCAAAAACAAGCTTGTTTTGCTGTGTTGTGCTTTAAGCCATAAACCCATAAGCACAAAAATATCAAGAGAAGACAGTAACAACAACATATTGGAAGTAGAAACCAAATGTATGAGTCATAACAGAGTAACACAACTGTAAAAGCTCAAATCAAGGCTGCTAATGAGGACAGCAAGGAGGCAACATGATTTATAGCAGAAAACCCACAAAGCCCCAGAAACTAGTAGTAAAAGAATGAAAAGCTGTTTAAGAACCAGGCAGAAACTCTCACTCCCTCACCAGCCAGCCAGCCAGGCAACCAACTGTTCTCCACCGTGGGAGAAGCAAAGTTAATTCTCTGGCACACAAGAAACAGAACTCTGCAATGGGAGACAGCAGAAGAGATGGGCAGCATCTTGGAAAAAAGTGAAGTACAGCCCCAAAGAAATAGCCTAGCCTATTTTAAACTAAAGGGAAGCCCCAGTGGATATGAAACTTGTGCCTATAAATTCCAATCAATTTTTCAGGGTTCCACTCTTCAATAAAAGCAGATAGCGAAGGATCATCATGCTTTTGCAGAATTAAGCATGAGCAAATAATGGAAAGATTCTGGACTATAACCAGCTTCTTGAAACAGAGTAGGTAGAATATAATAGAATGTCCAAATGAAACCTACTAGAAATTACATAGGCAGTCAGTGACACTGCTAAAGATAGAATGAATATATACATTTTAAAAAATGCTTTAAGTTCAAGAATAAGGAGAAACAAGGTTTTCAAAAAGACCAAGTAAGGCAAGAACAAGGCCTGTCACAAAGTTATGGTGCAAGGATGGTTTATGAGCTAGGAATTGGTTCAGTGGAACATAACAGAAAGCCAATGTGAAGTGTCTTGAGTAACAGTTTATTTTCTCATGTAACATTTCTAATGATGCATTCAAATGCATCATCACATTTTTGATGATGCATTTTTCTCTCTTTTTTCTCTCTTCCTATTGATTGAGAATTATCATATGTCTTTTGTCCTCATGATTTCATGATTTTTCACCTCATTGCTGAAATATGGCCATTTACCTTCAAGTTATGGAGAGGAGATTAGAGCAAGACTTCCCTGGTGGTACAGTGGGTAAGAATCCACCTGCCAATGCAGGAGACACTGGTTTGATCCCTAGTCCAGGAAGATTCCACATGCTGCAGAGCAACAAAGCCTGGGTGCCACAACTACCGAACTGCACGCTCTGGGGTCTGTGAGCCACTACTACTGAGGCTCGCGTGCCTAGAGCCTGTGCTCCTCAACAGGAGAAGCCACTGCAAATGGAGAGCAGCCCCCTCTCTCTGCAACTAGGGAAAGCTTGCCTGCAGCAACACAGACCCAGTGAAACCAAAAATTAATAAAATTTTTTTAAAAAGAGTAAGAACAAAGGTAAAAAAAAAAAAAAAGCACATGCCAGTTAAAGTATGATGAGCTCACCTGAAATCCTGCTGGGTAACTTTTGCTCATATATTATTGATCAGAATTGCGTCCCATGGTCATTTATGGATAACAAAGATATGAAGAATTTTTTGGTTGCTTTTTTACCTTAAACTGAACTCATTACGACTCTAAAAAATATCAAGTTCTAGACATAGGGAAGAAGGAGAGAATGCACGTTGACAGGGAACAGGCAGCATATAGCACAGATGATTTCTTAAGTAGAAATGTTTCAATAATAGGCCTAAAACTCAATTCCAGTTGTCAATAAATTAGATGTATACAATGAAGGGGGGCATTAATTTAATCATCACTCCAGGTTGTCTGTGCATTTATGGCAATGACCCCTAAGGAATAGGTGCAAACAAAGGAAATACTGAGGAAACAGAAAATTGGAAAATCAGTAGTTACCTTACTTCACCTTTCAGGTAACTGCTTTCAGATGCTTCAGAATTTTTATAGAGGAAAATTTACATTATACTGTCAGTTGTAGTTGGTGACAGTAAGCCAAAATATATTTCTTTTTACTTAGTAAATCTAAGAAAACACACAGAAGCCTGACAACAAACTATTCCAGAATCAATAAAAAAACTAAAAGTTAAATACAAAAATTGCCTTTCTATTGCATAAAAATGTAATTTTATCAGTCCAATGTATATATCACTTGAAAAAATGTAGCTGCAAAATACAACCATTTTTATGCTTTATATTGCTGAATTTTGCAATTCAAAATAAAAGAGAGGCACATATAAATTGATTCCTTCTTTTATTTCTGAAGAAGTCAGTTTCTTTTTCATTGCCATCTGCTGCGATTAAGATTTTTATATCAAAAGGTGAATATAACAATGCAAAAAAGGAATAATTAACAATATTTTTCTCTCATTATATTTCTCACAAAAGTTAAAAGAATAAAAAACAATTGCAACTGCAGATATGTTTCAAAACAAAGACCTTAATAGGAATAATAACTCTTAAATGTATTGTAGATTATCTGAAAGTGTTAGCTGCTCAGTCGTGTCCAACTCTTCACAACCTCATGGACTGTAGCCCACCAGACCCAGACCCCTCTGTCCATGGAATTCTCCAGCCAAGAAGACTGGAAGGGTTTGCCATTTCCTTTTCCAGGAGATCTTTCTGACCCAGGAGCCAAACCTGGGTCTCCTGCATTGCAGGCACAGTCTTTACTGTCTGAGCCACTGAAACCACAGATTTCCTAGGCTGAACTGAACATGGTTTTTAGATAATAAATTAATAGGATAAAACCTGTATCTACGTTTATTATAGGGAAGCACTTTGTATCTACACACAGATGTGCAGTATGATCGGATAGTCAGTTTGAATTATTTCTGAACCAAAAAATGTGATACCTAATAGGTAATCATTCTCAGACTAAGCTGCCCATTGGAATGATCTGAAAGCCTTTCACATTCACAGGTTCCTCAAGCCTATCTGATAGGCTTGGATTCAGGAGGGTGTGGGTTGACTCTAGGAATCTGTATTCCTTTGAAGCTTTCCAAGTGATTTTGATATGTAGCAAGGAGGCAACTGAATAAATCTTTAATAGTTGAAGTATGTACTATGGGTAAAACTCTGTACTAAACTTGGGAAGAGGGAAAGTTGATACATTTATTCTGATGTAGATTATATAGCTTACTGCTTTTTTAAATTGAAAACAAATTTGTTTCTCAGTGACATCTGGAAACACCTAGAGACATTTTTTGGCTGTCACCAACATGGGGAGGAAGGATGCAGTTGGGGAGGCAGTACTACTGGCATCAAGTGTGTAGAGGCCAAAGGATGCTGCTTAACATTTTACAATGCACAGGACAGCCCTCCACCACAACAAGAATTATCCAGCCCAAAATGCCACTTCCATCAAGACTGCAGGAGGAATAAGAAATGTACACCAAAATATGGAACGCATGGCATAAATATTTAAATGTCAATGCAAAAATATAGATAAACATCATGGTTGTTCAGAGTAGGTTAAGTTAATACCAGGAGATAAAAAATCTTAGACCTTGGAATGAAGTCTGCTCCTAATAGATAAAATCCCTGCTGTCATAAAAGTTAAATTTTAGTAGGAAGAATCAGGTAGAGTGACTAAAGCCTGAAAATCGAGAATATTAAGTGTTGACAAGTATGTAGGCCAACTGAAACACCTATACATTTCTAGTGAGAGTGGAAATGTGTACAATACTTTGGAAAATTGGTTGGCAGCATCAACCAAAGCTGATTTGCATACCCTCTAATTTAACACTCCCATCTCCAGGTAGACAATCAGTAGGACCGCATGTGTCTGCACCAGAGGACATGCACCAGAACGTCTGTAGGAGGACCATATTCAATAGTCCAAAACCAGAGACAGTAAAAATGTCTAACAGTAAAATGGATGTTTTTAAAACTGGGGTTTATTTATACAATAGAATAAATACTTAAATTGAATGAGCTACAGTACACAAAAATATAAAGATAAACCTCACAAATGCAATCATCATGAGCGAAAAATGCCAAACACAAAAATTAAATATGGTATGATCTCGGTTATATAAAGATCATAAAGAGGCAAAATTAATCTATGGTGTTACAAGACAGAGAGTTGCTACTTTGGGAGGAGAGGACTAAGGGATTTCTGCAAGTCTTCTGGAGGCTGTAACATTCTATGTCTTAGTCTGGGTAGTAGAGCTGATAACCCATATCATCTTTTCATTTTTCTATATACTATGTTTTAGTTAAAACATTTACTTAATACCAAGGTGATAGTGCTATGAAGAAATGCAAAGTAGGAAAAGGAGTGAGAGGGAGACAAGTTGGTGTGGGAGGTATGCGAATATATAGAGCAGGGGTCAGTAATCACTTTCTGTAAAGAGCCAAAGAATAAAAATCCAGTATGAGGCTTTGTTGCCATATGGTCTGTGGCAACTCTGTCACCACAGCACGAAAGTAGCCATGGACATTAAGTAAAGGAATGAGTGTGATTATGCTCCAATAAAAATTTACTTATGAATGCTGAAATCTGAATTTCATACAATGTCTATTTGTCACAAATTACTCTAATTTTTTTTTCTAACCAATAAAAAGTATCATACCATTCTCAGCTCAGGAACCATTCAGAAAGAGGCAGAAAGAACTCTGCTGTGGGCCACAGTTGACAATTCCCGATGTACAAAGTGGTCAGGAAAGACCTCTCCACTGAAACAACTTTCCATACAGCCTTAAAAAAACTAGAGAGCAAGTCACATGTTTATCTAGGAACAGAGTTTCTCTGGAGACAGATGGGCAAGTGACAAGCCCCTGAGGTGGAGCTCACTTGGTGTGTTTGGGGAGTAGCCTATGAGGCTAGACAAAGTGAGCAAAGGGGAGCAGCAACAACCCACCACCACACCAAGCTTTGTGTTTTCTTGGCCACACCACACAGCCCAAGAGGTCTTAGCTTTTGACCAGGGAATTGAACCCCTGCTCACTGCAGTGGAAGCATGGAATCTTAACCGCTGGACTACCAGGGAAGTCTGCCTTACAGAGACAGCTTCTAGCAAAATAACTCTCACAGCAACGGGGAACAAGGATTGGAGGGAAGAATTTAACAAAAGGAAGATAAGACATTGAACTAGCATGAGGATGAGGTGGAGAGAATGAAGCAGGCAAGTATTCAAGTGTTTTTAACTGTTCAAACCCACCCTGTAAAGACACACACTGAGTTTATTCTAAGCCTCATAAAAGGAAACTATAATAAATGGCCTCTTTGCTTCATCCATCCTTCCTTCTGTCTTTTCTTAATTGATTTTTTTTAACAGAAACCAAACCAAATAAGGTTACAATGATGATGTTCTTCTAGATAAATTCAGAATTTCCAGGTAAAGAATGGCAAATAACCGTGACAGTCAATTTCAAAACGCAACATGTCTTGGGATGTACCTAATCTTGGCACAAAGATTGCTTTAAAATTTCAACATGAAATGAGGTGATGATGCCTGGCATAGGCGAATGAATGGCTTGCCTGCTGGTTTTTTACCTAGCAGAAACAGTTTTTTATTGAACTGCAGCTATCCAATGTTTATTCTATTACTTAGATATTAACAACTAAAAGGCATGGAAATAGATACTGATTGGTTATATGGGGTGAAAATTAATGCAACAAGAAAGAATATTACTGAAAGCTATCATAAAATGTCCTGTTATTTTTTCATATCTTTTATATAGAGGACATATCTTGGGTAATGGACTACAGACTAGGAACAAAAGAATTCTACTAGCATAAATAAGGTTGTGTCAAGTATACTTAATATGATCTTTTACCCAATTTATTGTATACCTTGATTCACAAGTTGGTGAAAAGGAAAACACATTTAGAATAATCATTAGATAAGACAGTTGCCAATTAAAAGTAGATGAATTTAGATAAACAAATTAGTAGTTATAGGAAGTGTCCACCATGTGTCAAACACTTCCTAGATTCTAAATAATATAGGTAAACAAGATACTGGTACTTTATATACTATAAAAGCCCATTATCTTCTAGCAAAAAAAGATGTAAAAGTAAATATGTGCAAGAGTTTGAATTGGGAGGGATTCAATCTATTAACTAGTACTGATACGTCAATTTATATATGCATAAACCAAAGCTCAAACAAGTTAGTTCATATTTGTAATGTGACATAGCTGACAAATAAGTGATAAGAGTGAAACTTGGGTGCAAAGCTTTTGCCCTATATAAAAATTTAACTTATTTTCATCCTCATTATATAGTCAGCAAATATTTATGTAGGAACTACCATAAGCAATTCATAAGCAAATTATGATACTAGGCTCAGGAAATAGTATTAGCATATTTTAGTCATCACTTGAAGTAGGTATAGTCTAGAGCTTAAGCCTATTGATAGTCTGATTTCAAATTTCAACATCTCCCTATGCATACATAAGACCCAATACAAAGTTAAGTTAACCTCCCTTTGGTCATTAAATAAAACACAGGTTTTCCTATCACAGAATGATTAAAAGAAGTAAATCAAATTACATAGTGCTCAAAATGCTGACAATAACTACTGCTATAAAACTGCCTTATACTTGCATACAAGATCTTAGTATCTCGATATGACTATGTTAGCTAACAGAAAGAAGACTTATCAAAACAGATGGCAAATTAAGAACTTGGAATTTCATCTCATGATGATAAATATAAGCGACTGAACCAAAAATGGTTTTCACCCCAAAAGATACTCTACAATGCTGAGTAAATAAGTAGCAACAATAAAAGGAATTTCTGAAATCTAGTGAGTCTCATGTCACCTGGTTCCACGACTCCCAGTCTCACTGGTATTCTAACTGATTTTTCAAGGACCTTTTTTAAAGAATGGCTGACACCACGCTTTTGCCAGAAGCTTTCAGAAGGATTATGAAAACTGGAACAATTGCAATTTGTTCTTATGATTAAGACTGGCAATAAAAGGAAAGAGAAATGCAAAAAAGAGTAACAAATAGAGCCTGCTCTCATTATACTGCTTACGGTAGCACACTGCAGCATTAAGCTTACACACAGTTTACTTTTCCGGCCCGTTTTCACTTATTCATAAAAGATTACTGTTTGAAGTTGACATTTCTTATCTCTTATTTATAAACAAAGGTTTACATGTATGTCGAAATGTAGAGAAAATTTACACCTTTGCTCCTAGAATTTAATTTAAATTAAAAAATATATTCAAGTCTCATATTAGTGTTTGGAAGTGAATTATGGGTAATCACAAGCAAAGTATATTGTCAAACATTTTCAGATACTGTAAATGTTGAAAAACCTAAATGTTTCCAAATGCAAAATGTTGAACATATTTAGAATATAATCAGTTAGATGCTGATCAGACTGAAAATTTAGCAGCGCAGGGAAGATTCTATGCTACAAAAGGTGAAGGGATATTTTGAATTTAGTAATCAAAACCTTCTGTAATAGAGTTTCTTGGTAAAATTTCCTACTGTTGAACTTAAATAGGAAGAAAGTCATTTTAACTAAGGGAAGTGTGGACCAAAAACTGGAAGACTAATACTGTAAACTGAAATAATGAATATTTCCTTTCTTTTATTTAAGTTAAATGAAAACACAATAAGCTGACACATAAGAACAAATACAACAGAGATTCCTCATGCAGTGATACCAGGGTGCAATTACATTAGACCTTTTGCAAATCTTCATTTGCCCGACTTTCACACATTTTAATGTAAAACTTCCATAAGTTTATAAAATGTTTATGTTTATAAAGTATACTATGATGTAATTTTTTCCTTTTTTAAAAAATTTGTTTATTGGCTTGGGTTTGTGTCTCTGTGTGTATGTGTGTTTATAGTGAGTAGAACACAGCCAGAAGCAGTGAACTATTTTTGGAGAAAAAAGCATTTTTAATTTAAATGTGGGCTTTATAGACAAGAATAAGAAGCCCTGATTGCAGTTAATTTCAACAAATTAAAAAGAGCCTACAGGGAAAACTTACTGGTACGAAGAAATGCAATCAAGTGTGCGACCATACTGATCTCCAAACACAAAGCCGAATAGATAATAAAATACAGTTTCAAAAACCCATTCATTTCTGTTATGAGGATAGAGCAGATGCTGGTTTAAGTACGAGAATAAAACAAAAAGCCCATTGATTATTACAGCTGATACTGACAACACTGGATATACATAACTCTCCATAGTTTGTAATTGTTTGTGTCCTCAGGCGAAGTACTAACCCAGAGCTGGCACTAAGCCACTTTTATCTGAACAGACTCTCACACATTAAATATTTAGGTTTCAGTGAGGGAGGAAAGGGAAGGAAATCAAACAGATTCAGGGGATGTATGCGGGAGCATTTGTCAGACTGTAAACACAGCATGTTCAAAGCCCCTCTTTTGCTCCCCTTAAAACTTCTCTTGTCTTTCTTTGATCGACAGAAGTCTCCTGAGTAGAGTTTATAAATTAGGCCAAAACAATGACTTGAGATAAATGCTGTCTTAACTCCTGAACAGAAATATTATTTTTAGGATTAATTCTTACAGCAGAACAGTGCCTTGTTTGGTATAGAAGGATGTTGTCAGCTCTCTCTGTAAACCCTCATGGTATTAGAAGCTATACTTGCTCATTCAGACAGAGGAAGCATAAAGGGTTGGGGAATGATTGAGAATGGGGTGATGATGTCAAGAGCAAAGGATTGAATGTATTGCCCTGAGAACTGTTCTCCCTCCTTCCTCCCTTCCCTCATTCATTCAGTCTACAAAAGTAAGACAGAACATGTTGTCTAGTTGCTCAGATGTGTCTGACTTTTTTGCAATCCCATGGACTAAAAGCCCACGAGTCTCCTCTGCCCATGGGATTCTCCAGGCAAGAATACTGGTGTGGGCTGCCATTTTTCCAGATCTTCCCCACCCACAGACTGAACCCTAATCTCAGCTTGGCAGATGACTCTTCACCACTGAGCCACCTGGGAAGCCCCTCAAGACACCATGACCAGGCTCTAATCTGAGACGTTAAGCATGGCAGGGCTTGAGTCACGGGTGGTGAGGGACCACTCGTCTGTCTTCCTGATCTATTTCTCATCTTGTTTTCTCTCTGCTATCATCAAAATCTTAAATATTATGCCAGCATCAAATCTTAAATGAGCTGAAGAGGTACACCTTTTGAAAAATGTGCTCCTCTACCTAATTATATTTCCAGAGGCTGGCTGTTAAATGAAACAACCATACTGTTGAACAGAGAAAGACAATAGATAACTGATTTTTTAAAACTAGATGATTTCAGAAACTGAAACTGCTGAAAAACCAATAAAACACAATATGACAGGAATGGGTTTGGCATAGACTCTAAATTGTCAGGAATGCCCACTGAAATGATGAGCAGAAGGCTACCTTATCCAAGCTCTGGGTGAACAGTTTTGTGCACAGAAAAAGCACCAAGAGCAAAGGCCCTGTGGCCAGAACAAGAGTGGCATATTAGAGGAACAGAAAGAAAATAAGTGTGGCTGGAAAGAAGCAAGCTAGTAGAGTAGAAGGACTGACAGGAGATTAGGTTGCAGGTGGAGACAAGAACCAGAAAGGAGGAACTTGCAAGCCATAACAAGCAGCTGAGATTTTATGCCTTGTTCCATAAGAAGATACTGAAAGCCTGGGATGCTTAAATAATTACTTGGAACTTCTTAAAAATGAATATTTTGTATCCAAATCTTGTGAAGCAAAAAGCCATATCTTTTATATCCATCATTCATTGTTTACAGAAATAAATTCATGCTCTAATGTATTTTTCTAAAATGAAAACAGCTCTAGTTTTATTTTCAAATGAAAATATCAGAGCTACTTTGGCTTCCAATCCTTCAAAAGTACATATATTTTTATAACACAGTGATTTTCTTTACCACATCAGTTATAGTTGTAGCAAATAATTTGAATAACTGTGTTTATTTTTTGCTTTATGGACTATAAGCTCAGACTGAGTGACTGAACCTCCAGCTCATCCCTGAGAGGCCAGCAAATATTTTAAGTGATTAAACTAATATAATCATATAACCATTATTCATTTAACATTAACATTTTCCATATCATTAAGTCTTTTCAGATGTATATTTTTTGCATAGCTGCAACATCCTATTGTTGACTAATTAAGGTGTTCCAGGTATCATGAACATATTTTAACTCTATATAATAATGTTCCTATTTGCTTAAATTTTTTAACTTACATGGACATGTTTAGGTCTCTGGGCTTCTATATTGCCTTAATGTGTAAACAATATTGAAACTATATTGTTTTTACACAATATTTTCTAATCTGTCATGGGTGGAACTATGTCCCTTTAAAGGATGAGTTGAAGTCTTAACCTCTAAGATCTCAGAATGTGATCTTTTTGGGAAATAGAATCATTGTTGATATAATTAGTTAAGATAAGGTTATTATTTTAGGAGGGTGGACCCCCAATCCAATATAACCAGTGTCCTTCTTTCAAAAAAGCATGTCATGTGAGGAGATGGACATGCACACTTCATGTAAGGACAAAAAAACACGAGAAGCTGGGAAAGTCCTGGAATATATCCTTCCCGAAGACCATAATGGGGAACATGGTCCTATAGACACCTGGATCTTGATTCCAGCTTCCAGAACCGTGATATAAAAACTTTCTGCTGTTCTGAGCTACCTTGCTTGTGGTACTTTGTTATGCCTGCCCCATGAAACTAATACACAATCAGACAGTCTTCAATGCTAAACTACCCTTAGATCATCTGAGGAGAAAATGCATTGGTCACTCCTGATCACAACCCAAAGACATTATTGTGAAGTCCATCACACAACAGTTCTTGAGTTCTTGACTTGGAACTCAAATTTTAGTGAAGGAAAATACAGGCACAGGATTCCCAGTTAAATTTCAATTTCAGATAATATATAACATGTAAAACCCACTAGAAAACTGTCATTAATCTGAACTTCAAATTTATCCAGGCATCCAATGGTTTCATTTGCTAAATTTGGCTGCCTGAAGAAGGTGACCACCAGGAAGTAAACATGCACTTGGGGGAGGGCACATTCACCCTCTTCTGAGGTTTATTCTGATGGCTGATGCTTATCAACAGTCGGCCGAGTGAAATGGAAGCAATAAATGCCAACCCTTGGTCAAGTTCCGCGACGTAGATTAGGAAAAGTCAAAAAAGACAGCTGAGAGAATCAGAGGAGCAAAAAGATCACTAGAAGATTATAGTAAATGTGTGGCAAGGGACTTCCCTGATAGTCCAGTAGTTACGAGTCCACTTCCTAATGTAGTGGACGTGGGCTTGATCCCTGATTGGGGAACTAAGATCCTGCCATGGGGCAACCAGGCCAGTGCGCCAAAACTAGAGAGACAGTCCATGTGCTTCCATGAAGACTCAGTGCAGCCAAAATTAAAATAAATAAATATAAGTTAAATGTGTGGTCAAGGGCCCCTTGGAAATGGAAGATGAAGAAAAACAAACCCTCCTATTGACAATGCATGTCCTTTGCAACATGGTTTACTAATCTAGTACTGATACTACTTTAAAGCATCAGAGATTATAGTGAAGAAAGTGGAAAAGAATGATTAAAAAATAGTATTTAACTTTCATTTACTAGTGGAAGGGGCTCATGAAAGTTCTGAAGTGTGGTACAGACATGAAAAATTATTTTGAAAGTGTTAAACAAGTTACAGCAAAACTTCCTGGCATTAATGTAAGAGCAGATGAATATGTCTACTCTGATTTGATATTTGTGATAGAAAGAAGGATGATGGGAAAGGCTCAAATTTGGATAAATTCACAAAGTCTGCAGAAGAACATGCAAAAAATCTATCTGGCAGCTGCAAAGCCCAGAAGTCCCATGATAAATTAACCTTATGAAAATTACCCCCTAAAAGGGTGAGACAGGAAAATGAAGTTTTCAGTAGGAAAAGAGCCAATAACAGGAAAGATGACAAAGCAAGTAAATTTGATAATGATTTGGAAAAGGCCTGAACAGAATCCTGACTCAAGAGATAGAATTACTTTCTTAACCTGCAGGATTCAGCATCTAGGACTCAATTGTCAAAGTTAGGCTGAAATTTTGGTTAGGAGAATCCTAAACAATAATGAGAGAGGAAACTACCCAACAGAATGGAAAACATGTGTCTATTAAAAAACTAGCATACAAATGCTCATAGCGGCATTATTCATAATAAATCAAGAAGTGGAAAAAACCCATTCGTCCAGACTCCCGGAAGAGGCAGATGGGCCCAAGGGACCACTTCTGTTACCAAAGCTCCAGTTCCTCATGGAGTTCAGGTAAAGAAGGGAAGTTAAGGGTCACTTCGTTGGTCACCATAACTCATCTAAAAAAGATGTACAGGACAAGAGTTGCAAGTTTAGTTTTATTTGGGGCAAAATGAGGACCATAGACTGGGAAACAGCATCTCAGATAGCTGAGAAACTGCTACAAAGAGGTAATGGGCAAGGTCAATACGTAAGATTTTGGTGAAGGGGGAGTTCAAAGCCATCAAGCTGTCATTTTACATAAGGTTTTCTGCCAGCACAAGGAGCTGATGTCACCATGAAGGGGTTTAGTGCTTTTCTAGATAAAAGAGATTCAAGGACTGGGACCATGAAATCAGTTCCTGAAAATAGTCAGTTTCCAAGGAACAGAGTACCTCCCTCTCCATTCTGAACTCCTTTCAAGGTGTATCAAAGGTCAGCAGCTGCAGCAGCACAGGGTTCCACCTTGGCAGAGGCTAGTAACTCATTTAACCTGCCTCCTCTTCAAGACAGGCTAGTCACAGTTTTGATCTCCCAGCCCTCTGGGTGTGGAGGGGGTGGGAGAAGCAGTGGAAGAATTTCTGCTGGGGAGTAGAGCTGGTGTCCGACAGCCAGAAACTCTCTCCTTTTCTGACACCAGCTGATTCACAAGAAGCCTCAATGACACAGCTGTAGGCCACCACTACGCCAAGCTTGAGGCCATCTTGAGGCCGGCAGTAGCAACAGGGCAGACATTGGTCCTGGAAACCTTCCTCACTCTCTGTCATCTATAATCCATTAGAAGCTGCCATTTACCACGAGCCAAGAAAACTTATTTTGCCAAGAGGGGTTTCCATAATTGTTATATAAGTTTGGTATATTAATCTCCGGCCTTCTGGTTTCTAGAGCATTTCTAGGACCAAGATGGAAAAGGAAAAAGCATATCTTATTAGGCTATTTTGTCGTAATCAAAGCCCCCTGTATTGCCATTAATGCCTGTTTGATGGGACCATCTTGAGGACTGGTGACATATAAACAAAGGCAAAGGGCCTCCCTGGTAGCTCAGTTGGTAAAGAATCAGCCTGCAATGCAGGAAACCCCTTGTAATTCCTGGGTCAGGAATATCTGCTGGAGAAGGGATAGGCTACCCAGTCCAGTATTCTTAGGTTTCCCTGGTGGCTCAGCTGGTAAAGAATCCGCCCAGAATGCAAGAGACCTGGGTTCGATCCCTGGATTGAACCCACTCCATTATTTTGGCCTGGAGAATTCCATGGACTGTAGAGTCCATGGGGTCACAAACAGTGGGACACAACTGAGCAACTTCACTTTCTTTCGCTTTCTTCATAGCGAGGCAAACAGGAGTATGTTCAGGACAGTGATTATTTTTGTATTTTTATTTTCAAGATCATAGAGCTAATTAATGTCAGAATCAGGACTGTGACACATACCTTAGCTCCATAGTTTTCACTCCAGTGCTGAACTTCTGATACATTGAGTTGACCAAAAAATTCATTCAGGTTTTTCCAAAACATTGGAAAAAACGGATGAACTTTTTGGCCAACCAAATACATGAAATGTGTTCCAAGATGATTATTAAAGGGGGTATTTTAAACCAACCTTAGTGTAATAATTTTATTAGATGAAGAGAGTAAGGAAGAATCAATGGGGCACCTTTGGCCATTTTTTTACTAGTTAATGTTCCATCTTAGCATATTTATTTTGTTGGCAGTATCTATGTTTAATAAAATTCAGCACTCTGTCTACAATGCTACTTCATACTTCTCATTTCACGTAAGATCATTTTTTTTGCAAGTATGATAAACTAGCTTAGATTTTTAGATAAGAATACTACTATAACTTTTAAAAACCTAAATTTTTGTTGAGTACAAGCCATAAAAATGCATCAGAAGAATGGAGAACCTAGCCATTTAATCATACAGATTATCAGGACTTCTATAAAAAAGCTTTTAAATGGCAAGAAGATAAAATGTTAAGTGTGGATGGTAATTACTTGCTTTTATCTCTTGTGCCAGGTTTCAAACCTCACCATATGGGTGTTTGTGCAAGATTAAATAGCTATTCAAGTGTGTAATGAGGTACAGATACTAAACGGGACCAAAAGATATAGCATGGAATAGGTCAGAACAGATCAATTCTTCAGAAATAAAAGAAGAAAAAGGTTACTGATAGATCTTCATAATTCCAGTAATACATGTATTTTGAGAGCCATTTAACAAAATACAGAAAATTCTACTTTTTTGTTATTTTTTATAGGTAACAAAATACTATGGAGGGAAGCAGGAAAGAGATTGAAACTAAAACAACAGACTTGCCAGAAATACCCTCTAAAAGTGGAATGCCTGAATAACTTGATTTGCTCAGGACAACTCAGTTCAGGACCTGATACTTAAATGACCCAGCAGTCCCACTCCTGGGCATATACCCAGAGAAAAACCATAATTCAAAAAGATACATACACCTCAATGTTCACTGCAGCACTGTTTACCATAGGCAGGACATGGGAGCAATTTAAATACCCATCAACAGAGGAACAGATGAAGAAGATATGGTTCATAACTATAATGGAATATTACTCAGCCATAAAAAGGAATGAAATTGTGTCATCTGCAGAGATGTAGATGGACCTTGAGAGTGTCATACACAGTGAAGTGAGTCAAAGAAACAAACAAATATTGTACATTAATGCATGTATGTGGAATCTAGAAAAGTGATCAAGATGATCTTATTAACAAAGGAGAAACAGATGTAGAGAATAAACATATGGACACAAGGGGGAAAGGGGAGGGGTAGGATGAACTGGGAGATTGGGATTGAGATGTATACACTATTATGTACAAAACAGATAACTAATAAGAACCTACTGTGTGGCATAGGGTACTCTATTCAGTGCTCTGTGTTGACCTAAATGGGAAGGAAATCCAAAAAAGGAGGGATATGTGTATACATGTAGCTGATTCACTTTGCTGTACAGCAGAAACTGACAGCAGTGTAAACAACTATCCTCCACTAAAAAAATAATATTTAATTACTCCCGGGCCCTGTCTTTTACCCTAAAAAATATCCCAGTTTGGTTGATAAATTATATGATCACCTTATCCAGAATGATTTTCAATAGCTGTCATCAGAGTCCACCTCAAAAAAATTTAAGCATGAACTTGCTTCCAAGCTCTATCTCTAAAGGCAGTAGCCAGAAAAGATACTTGAAAAGAGAGAGGGTTATCTGGTTGATATTTTAATCTCATGCTATGATAGGTGAGAACAAAGGCTTAGATGATCTGAGCTATACTCAGGAAGATGTGATGGGGTGTGTGTGTGTATGTCAGAGACAGAGACCAAGTGAAGCCAATGGTTTTGATCATGAGACATGGTGTGTTGCCCCTTCATTCTCATACTCAAAATATATGGAACAGCAAATACATCAAGCCTAATGCTCAAGTGTAATAAAATCACTATTTTTTTCTGAGCAAAATTTGTATTTCTTAGGAAACAGAAAAACAGAAGCGGTGAATGTTTTAATTTGTAAATATTCCCAAGATACATCGTTAAATGGCAAAAGCCAACAGGAAAACATAAAATATCTTCTATTTTTGGAAAATATATTAAATACTTGAACATGTTTTTGGAAAAGTGTCTGAGGGACTCTCTGTCTCTCTCTCAGATGCAAACTAGTACATATAGAATGTATAAACAAAGTCCTACTGTATAGCACAGGAACTACATTCAATATCCTGTGATAAACTATTAAGGAAAAAGAATATATATAAATACATATAACCAAATCACTTTGCTATACGTCAGAAACTAACACAACATTGTAAATCAACTACACTTTGATGAAATAAGTTAAAAAAAAAAAAACAACAGAAGAATGAACAAAAAAAAATTAATGGAGACTTTAGCTACAACAAAAAAGTAACTGATACAAGTAGCCATAGGTCAAGGGTAGGATTAATAAAAAAAATTTTTTTCTTTTTATTTCTATAATAAAAAACTTACAACAGGTATTTCTGTAATAAAAAAATGATAATGATCCTGGTAACAACAATAACAAAACACAAACTTTTCATTTATTCTCCTCTGAACCTCCCTTCATCTCCAGACCCAACAAAAAACTACCAAGGGATCAATAACACCAAGCGATTTCCTGAGGTTTTTTTCACCTGAGTTATGGTTGGTATTGTAAAAAAAAATAAATATATACTATCACCCACGTGTGGCTTTTTGGTTTGTGTTCTAGACAGAGACAGTTGGTATGTGTGTTAGTGTACATTAGCATCTGAAGTTCCTTAAATCTAAATCTGAGTAAGTCAAAATGATTCTTTAGACCAAATCATCAAGTTTTAGTTCATCTTAAGTACTTAAAACAAAAGGTCCTAATGGAATCAAGTCATTCAGTATAAATCACTACATAACTAATTTAGTTGCAATTCACCTGAAAAGATAAACCAGTCAAGACAACCAACTCAACTGGTGTTTCTAAGGTAGTTCCCAGAAATATGCCACCTGATCAATATTTATTACTGTTCACAGAAATATGCCACTTTATGAGTATTTATTACTGTTGACTTATAGTTTTCACTAAAATCACAAAAGATGCATAGTATCCTATAACAGCACATATATAATATTCCAAGAATATATGAGTTTTTCATATCTCAGATCAGACCACTGCTAACTTGCAATTTTTAAGGTAATGTGTTATTGTTTGCCTCATTCACCAATCTTTTCAAAACATTATCAAACAACAAAATGATGTTATTGGCAGTATACTGAGCTTTGACAGCTAATTTAAATCAAACTGTATATTCTACGATAATTTAGAAGACACATTTAGGTTAAAAGCAGATCCTTTACATCTCTAATTTGTTTTCTCCACTACAGTTAGTGCAGCCTTTCAAAGGTAACTTCACACACTTTTTTCTTTTATTTATTTAATTGGAGACGAATTACTTTACAATATTGTAGTGGTTTTGCCATACACTGAAATGAATCAGCCATGGGTGTACATGTGTTCCCCCATCCTGAACACCCCTCCCACCTCCCTCCCCATCCCATCCCTCAGGGTTGTCCCAGAACACCAGCTTTGAGTGCCCTGTTTCAGGCATTGAACTTGGACTGGTGATCTGTTTCACATATGGGAATATACATGTTTCAATGCTATTCTCTCAAATCATTCCAACCTTGCCTTCCCCCATGGAGTCCAAAAGTCTCTTCTTTATATCTGTGTCTCCTTTGCTGTCTCATCATTACCATCTTTCTAAATTCCATATATATGTGCATTAATATACCATACTGGTGTTTTTCTTTCTGACTTACGTCACTCTGTATAAAAGGCTCCAGTTTCCTCCACCTCAGCAGAACTGATTCAAATGTGTTCATTTTAATAGCTGAGTAATATTCTATTGTATATATGTACCACAGCTTTCTTATCCACTCATCTGTTGATGTAAATCTAGGTTACTTCCAAGTCCAAACTATTGTAAACAGTGCTGCAATGAACACTGGGTACACATGTCTCTTTCAATTCTGGTTTCCTTGATGTGCATGCCCAGCAGTGGGATTGCTGGATCATATGGCAGTTATATTTCCAGTTTTTTAAGGAATCTCCACACTGTTCTCCATAGTGGCTGTTACTAGTTTGCATTCCCACTAACAGTGTAAGAGGATTCCCTTTTCTCTGCACCCTCCAGCATTTATTGTTTGTAGACTTTTTGATAGCAGCCATTTTGACTGGCATGAAATGGTACCTCACTGTGGTTTTGATTTGCATTTCTCTGATAATGAGTGATGTTGAGCATCTTTTCATGTTTTTGTTAGGCACCTGTATGTCTTCTTTGGAGAAATGTCTGTATAGTTCTTTGGTCAATTTTTTGACTTGGTGCTTTATTTTTCTGGAATTGAGCTGCAGGAGCTGCTTGTATATTTTTGAGATTAATTCTCTGTCAGTTGCTTAATTTGCTATTATTTTCTCCCATTCTGAAGGCTGTCTTTTCACCTTGCTTATAGTTTCCTTCAGTGTGCAAAAGCTTTTAAGTTTAAGTTTAAATCATTTGTTTATCTTTGCTTTTATTTCCATTACTCTGGGAAGTGGGTCACAGAGGATCCTGCTGTGATTTATGTCAGAGAGTGTTTTGCCTATGTTTTCCTCAAGGAGTTTTATAGGTTTTGGTCTCACAGTTAGATCTTTAATTCATTTTGAGTTTATTTTTGTGTACAGTGTTACAAAGTGTTCAAGTTTCATTCTTTTACAGGTGGTTAAACAGTTTTCCCAGAACAACTTGTTAAAAAGATTGTATTTTCTCCTTTGTATATTCTTGCCATCTTTATCAAAGATAAGGTGTCCATAGATGCATGGATTTATCTCCGGGCTATTTTTGTTCCACTGACCTACATTTCTGCCTTTGTGCCAATACCATACTGTCTTGATGACTGCAGCTTTGTAGTATACTCTGAAGTCAGGCAGGTTGATTCCTCCAGTTCCATTTTGATTTTTCAAGAATGCTTTCGTTATTCAAGGCTTTTTTATTTCCATATGAATTGTAACATTATTCGTTCTAGTTCTGTGAAAAATACAGTTGGTAGCTTTATAGGGATTACAATGAATCTATAGATTGCTTTGGGTAGTATACTCATCTTCACTATATTGATTGTTCTGATCCATGAACATGGTATATTTCTCCATCTATTTGTGTCACCTTTGATTTCTTTCATCAGTGTTTTATAGTTTTCATGCATATTTGAAAGCTTAAAACTTATCTTGGTTCCTTCCTGCCTCGGGAGAAACCAGTACTTGTTACAATGGCTAACAAAGTCCTCATAAACACATTTATGCCTATTATCTAGATACACTTTTGACATAGTTCCTCTCACTAGACATAAGCTATGCCTGAATTTTACATTCTTTTTGCCATGCTGTGTGGTATGTAGGATCTTAGTTCCCCAAGCAGAGATGGAACCTGTGCTCCCTGCAGTGAGCACATAGGGTCTTAACCACTGGACCATCAGGGAAGTCCCTCAATTTCCCATTCTTTGTCTTTTCTTGGGGATTTTAAATATGCTACACTCTTTGCCTAAATCATTTCACTCTTCCAGTGTCTATTCAACCATTTGATCATATTCTAAGATTTTACTCTCCTTTATTCCAAAACACTTTCTTAATGAAGTACTAAGTAAGAGTTCTATGCATTCTCATAACTCCTTATGCTTACCTCATCCTAGTACTAGGCTCTCCAAGTAACCTATCTAACCAAGTTATCTAACCCAGTACTAAGACACAGGAAGTTCTTTTTATTTTTATGTTTATTTATTTGGCTGCACTGGGTCTTAGTTGTGGCATGTGGGATCTAGCTCACTGATCAGGGATCAAACCCAGAACCCATTGGTTTGGAGAGTCTTGGCCACTAGATCACCAGAGAAGTCCCCACAGGAAGTCCTAAACAAATATTTACTGAATAAGTAAATGAATTCCTAAAAAAAATTAGCCACTGAAAAGGAAAAATAAGAAGCCAGTGAATCTGACCTGTAATTTCTATCTTTTCAACCCTTCCTTTTGCTATGCCATTTACTAGGCTAAAATGTCATTGTGTGAGAATGATATCTAAAGATCCTTCTGTGCCCATAACAGAATTAATTCTCAAAATAGACATGCCCTGATATGTAACTAGATGTTTTTATTATTGCTTTGGGAAGTGCTTCACCAAATACATTTCCTATTTTTGTAGGACAACTGACATCTCATAAAATTCTTCCACAAATAATCAACTCAGAAATGATTTCATTCTATGTAACAGATCTTCTGATTCTTTACATCCAACATTTTATTTTGTATGAGCGTATATTTCTTCATTTTCAGTCCTCAAATTCAATGACCAAGATAACATAATATCACAGAATATGACCTCTGATCAGAAGAATTCCATTTCCACACCATGTATTCATAAGGCTTGGAGAAAGATGAAATAGCTCTTCAATTCCCTCCCCTATCAACTAACACAGCAATTTCTGATACTTTTTTTCTCCTGAGTGGTTTTCTCTTTAATTGATAATTATGCCTCCTGATCTAATTAGCGTAACTAGCCTTGGACATGCAACAAACAAAAGCAACAAACAAAGAAGCCCACAAAATTCCGATTCAATAGCCAGACTTTGATAGATTTTGCAGATCTAAGTTTTCAGCTGTCTTCATCACTCATAACCGTTAATCCTAACATCAATCTCAGTATTCTATTCAATGACAGCTGCTGTCTATTGAGAAGTAACAAAGGTTTTGGAAAGTTTGTGGGAACACAAAAGTTGCCCCCATTCATTTTCATTAGTAAACTCAGGGGACACAAATTTCATGAAAACTGCCAAGAGCACTCCCGCCTGTGTCTCGATGATTTATTATTAGACATCATATTTCTTTTCAAAATATGGTTAAAAGAAATCAAGAAAATCATGCGATTGTTTTATCTGAAATATTCTGTAATTTTATCACCTGAGCACTGAAGCTGCTGACTAGAATACTGATAGAATGACACAAAAGGCTTTGCATGGCTGGAGGGAAGTGAAACAGATACCAAGAACCACAAGTAGTGGAGTATAAAATGGTTACTTCCTATGAAGGTGACCAGAGAGCAGAGAGTGTACATTGTAAAAGGACAACTTGCCATATCTTTAAAAAAATGGAAAAACTGCTATTAAAAAACCAAGTCATAAAATGGTAAGGCAATATACCAGCACTAGAGGGCAAATACTATAATTTAGAAAAGCAATTAACAAAACCCTTAGGCTGTGGTTTTAGGCTAAATGGCCCATGCTTGCCCTTGAGGAGCCTTAAGGACCTAATTTGCTAGGAATAATATTCAAGAACTTCCTTCTACACATGACCCAACATACCTTTCACAGCTCATAACCTGCAGTGCCAGTACTGCCGGTCCAGGATCCACATTTAAGGAACGGGGTGTTAGCTCATGTCCCCATTCCCCACTGCACTGGAGGACCGCTTGGGAGAGCTATGGAAACTGTGCCCAAGATCCAGCCCATTCTGATGAAATCGGAATCTCTAGAAGAGGAGTTTTTCAGGTAATTATGTATCAGTTCATAATTATGTATCAGTTCATCAGTTCAGTTCACTCGCTGAATCATGTCTGACTCTTTGCGACACCATGGACTGCCGCACACCAGGCCTTCCTGTCCATCATCAACTCCCAGAGTTTACCCAAACTCATGTCCAATGAGTCGGTTATGCCAACCAGCCATCTCATCCTCTGTCATCCCCTTCTCCTCTCACCTTCAATCTTTCCCAGTATCACGGTCTTTTCAAAGGACTCAGCTCTTCGCATAATGTGGCCAAAGTATTGGAATTTCAGCTTCAACATCAGTCCTTCCAATGAACACCCAGGACTGATCTCCTTTAGGATGGACTGGTTGGATCTCCTTGCAGTCCAAGGGACTCTCAAGAGTCTTCTCCAACACCACAGTTCGAAAGCATTAATCACTCAGCTTTCTTTACAGTCCATCTCTCACATCCATACATGACTACTGGAAAAACCATAGCCTTGATGAAACAGACGTTTGTTGACAAAGCAATGTCTCTGCTTTTTAATATGCTGTCTAGATTGGTCATAACTTTTCTTCCAAGGAGTAAGTGTCTTTTTATTTCATAGCTGCAATCACCATCTGCAACGATTTTGGAGCCCAGAAAAATAAAGTTTGACACTGCTTCCACTGTTTCTCCATTTATCTGCCATGAAGTGATGGGCCTGGATGCCATGATCTTCATTTTCTTAATGTTGAGTCTTAAGCCAACTTTTTCACTCTCCTTTTTCACAGTCATCAAGAGACTCTTTAGTTCTTCTTCACTTTCTGCCACAAGAGTGGTGTCATCTGTATCTCTGAGGTTACTGTTATTTCTCCTGTCAATCTTGATTCCAGCTTGTGCTTCATCCAGCCCAGTGTTTCTCATGATGTACTCTGCTTATAAGTTAAATAAGTAGGGTGACAATATACAGCCTTGATGTACTCCTTTTCCTATTTGGAACCAGTCTGTTGCTCCATGTCTAGTTCTAACTGTCGCTTCCTGACCTGCATACAGATATCTCAAGAGGCAGGTTAGGTGGTCTGGTAATCCCGTCTCATTCAGAATTTTCCACAGTTTATTGTGATCCACACAGTCAAAGGGTTTGGCACAGTCAATAAGGCAGAAAAAGATGTTTTTCTGGAACTCTCTTGCTTTATCGATGATCCATTGAATATTGGCAATTTGATGTCTGGTTCCTCTGCCTTTTCTAAATCCACCTTGAACATCTGGAAGTTCACGGTTCACGTACTGCTGAAGCCTGGCTTGGAGAATTTTGAGCATTACTTTGCTAGAGTGTGAGGTGACTGTAATTGTGAGGTACTTGAGCGTTCTTTGGTATTGCCTTTCTTTGGGATTGGAATAGAAACTGACTTCTTTCAGTCCTGTGGCCACTGCTTAGTTTTCCAAATTTGCTGGCATACTGAGTGAAGCACTTTCTTCACACAGCTGCATCTTTTAGGATTTGAAATGGCTCAACTGGAATTCCATCACCTCCACTAGCTTTGTTCGTAGTGATGCTTTCTAAGGCCCACGTAACTTCACATTCCAGGATGTCTGGCTCTAGGTGAGTGATCACAACATCGTGATTATCTGGGTCATAAAGATCTTTTTTGTACAGTTCTTCTGTATATTCTTGCCACCTCTTCTTAATATCTTCTGCTTCTGTCAGGTCCATACCATTTCTGTCCTTTATCGAGCCCATCTTTGCATGAAATGTTCCCTTGGTATCTCTCATTTTCTTGCAGAGCTCTCTAGTCTTTCCCATTCTGTTGTTTTCCTCTATTTCTTTGCATTGATTGCTGAGAAAGGCTTTCTCTCCTTACTATTCTTTGGTTCTTACTATTCAGGTTCTTGCTTGTATCTTTCCTTTTGTCCTTTGCTTTTTGCTTTTCTTCTTTTCACAGCTATTTGTTAGACCTCCTGACACACCCATTTTGCTTTTTTGCATTTCTTATTCTTAGGGATAGTCTTGATGCTTGTCTCCTGTACAGTGTCATGAACCTGTGTCCATAATTCATCAGGCACTCTATCTATCAGACCTAGTCCCCTAAATCTATTTCTCTCTTTCACTGCATAGTCATTAGGGATCTGATTTAGATCATACCTGAATGGTTTAGTGGTTTTCCCTACTTTCTTCAATTTAAGTCTGAATTTGGCAATAAGGTCATGATTTGAGCCACAGTCAGCTCCTGGTCTTGTTTTTGCTGAGTGTATAGAGTTTCTCCATCTTTGGCTGCAAAGAATATAATAAGTCTGATTTTGCTGTTGACCATCTGGTGATGTCCATGTGTAGAGTCTTCTCTTGTGTTATTGGAAGAGGGTGTTTGCTTTCACCAGTGCATTCTCTTGGCAGAACTCTATTAGCCTTTGCCCTGCTTCCTTATGTACTCCAAGGTCAAATTTGCCTGTTACTCCAGGTGTTTGCTGACCTCCTACTTTTGCATTCCAGTCCCCTATAATGAAAAGGACATCTTTGTTCAGTGTTAATTCTACAAGGTCTTGTAGGTCTTCACAGAACTTTTCAACTTCAACTTCTTCAGCATTACTGGTTGGGGCACACACTTGGATTACTGTGATATTGAATAGTTTGCCTTGGAAATGAACAGAAATCATTCTGTCGTTTTTGAGATTGCATTCAAGTACTGCATTTTGGACTCTTTTGTTGACTATGATGGCTACTCCATTTCTTCTAAGGGATTCTTGCCCACAGTAGTAGATATAATGGTCATCTGAGTTAAATTCATTCATTCCAGTACATTTTAGTTCACCCATTCCTAAAATGTCAATGTTCACTCTTGCCATCTCCTGTTTGACCACTTCCAATTTGCCTTGATTGATAGACTTAACATTCTAGGTTCCTATGCAGTACTGCTCTTTACAGCATCAGACCTTGCTTCTACATTTGGTCCCAAAGCTTATAGGATCTTAGATCCCTACCCAGGGACCCTCAGTAGTGAAAACACTGAGTCCTAATTTCTGGGTCTCCAGGGAAGTCTCTTCAGGTGGTTTGAATGCACAGTCTGTGCTGAGACTCCCTGCTCTCCTCATTTGACTATGCACCTCTCCCCATCAAAGAACTACTTTCTCTCCTTTGCTCATATGACTCCCTCAATCTGCTTTTTATCATAGTACTAATTTTTTCTTCTCTCCAGATTTAACTGAAATGACACTCTCATAAGCAGTCCAGCTTTTTCTAAAATCCACTCTTAAATTCACCTAGATTAGCTGATCATGGGGAATCTAAATTCAGTTGCACTAGCCTTCTGCTCAGCTCTCTGTGACATGTTACCATCTAGGGTTTGGCATGTCACCATCACCACCTATTTAAGTTATCCATCAACAACATGCTGCGCACAAGTTAAATAAAAAATGGGCTTCCTTTAAGCTGAACCCAACATTTGTATCAACATTATCCACTAAACTTTTAGGATCTAATGCTCGATAATCTGAGGTGGAGCTCATTTAATAATAAAGGAAATAAAGTGCACAATAAATGCAATGTACTTGAATCATTCTCAAACCATCCCTCCCACCTCCATCCAAAATTTCTTCCATGAAATCAGTCCCTGGTGCCAAAGACTGGGGACTGCTGCCCTAAACTCTGTTTCTATAGTATTTTTCTTCTTCCCCAGATTGTAGCCTTAATTTTATTCTACTTTGCGTCACAGAGTTAGCCGTATCTCCTTGAGGACAAGGCACATATCTTACTGACTTGGATAAAATCCATGACATTACACGTAGCAATTGGTTAATGACTATTTGTCACTGCTTTTCAAGAGTACAGAACTAATAAAACTTAAGAGTTACAAATTTGTCATATACCAGCTGGACATCTTAAGCAAGTCAGTTCATCAGTAAGGCCTCATTTTTCTAATTGTGAAATAGAGAAAATTGAAAATACTGCTTATATTGCAGGATTGTTAAGAATATGAAATAATACCTGTTAAATAACTTATTTAAGTGGCAAGTACAACCCAAATTTCAAACAAGGAAAAGGTCTGGAAAAGCCTCATCTGTGACTATCATTATACATATGCTTACTATATGTATGAATACACACACGTACACTGACAGTTCAGGAGCCTTGGACAATGCCTGTGACCACGGCTGAAGAGGTAAATGGAAATGAGACCATTCATGGGTTCTATACAGACCAGACGCTGCTGAATCACAGTCTAAGAACAATGGGATACAACTGAAGCAGGGAGTACTAAAGTTATATTTAAGATTTTAAAAGTGAACACTGTACTGGCTTTTGTGTTCTCGAAAGAAAGTGCTATGGAAAGGGGACAATGAAGGAAGCAAGGACAGCTGTTAAGAAGCTACTGTAATAGCAAATAGGAAAGCAATTTTAGGCGTCAGGCAATCTTATATCATCGTACAGCTCCACTGAGATAGAAAGCTATTTTCATTCACACTAAATTCATTATGTATATGACTCCATTTTTCTCTTTAGAAGCACTTTCTCTGTATAAGTAATTAAAATATTTTCAAGCAAATATTTTATCCTTTCACAACATTAACCATATTAGCAGTCTCAGAAACTGAAAATGTTTCTACAGCTGAACTTCATCTCTTTAAGAAGAAAGCATGTTTAACTTCTAAAGCTACAGATCTAAAATTAAAAATTCAAAGGTCCTCAAAGTCTCCCTCAAAGAGAACATCTCTAATGGTCCTTAACTTTTCCTTGCAGCAAGAAAAATTCTGCATCAGCAAAAATTACTTGCTCTGAGATGAGAGCAAAGGACACTGGGGGATAAGGGTTTGAAAGCCAGGGGCATATGGGTGGTGTGAGGTGTGACATCAAATCCACCACAAATCAGAGAACATAATAGTCCTTTTGTTGTGGCTGTTGTTCAGTCACTCAGTCATGTCCAACTCTTGCAATCCCATGGACTGTACCCCACCAGGCTTCTCTGTCCATGGGATTTCCCAGGCAAGAACACTGTAGTGGGTTGCCATTTCCTCCTCCAGGGGATCTTCCCTAACCAGGGTTCAAACCCAAATCTCCTGCATGAGCAGGCAAATTCTTTATCCCTGAGCCACCAGGGAAGCCCCATGCAGGCAAATACCTGTTAGCCATGGCAAAGGGCTCAGGCCATCTTCGGGGTAGGAATGCCAGAATCACAGTGAATGGCACAGTAGTAATGGAAGCAAAACAAAAAGCAAATCTGATGAAATAAAGAGTATCTGTTTGAGCGAATCAGACAGTCAAGGGATCTTTCACAGCATTATCACCTTCCCACTGGAGAACTTTGAGTAGTTAAAACTTGGAGCTTCAGCATTTCACTTGCAGAATAAGAAATTCACCTGTGCCATATTATTGTGAAAGTAAACAAAAATATTTATAAATTGTTGCAGTGCCTAGCACAGAGTTGTACTCATTATGATTATAGACACTGATATTATCAAGAGCTATATTTAAAGGTTGATACAATCACCCTCAAAACTATATAACAAGCTTGTTCTGTAAATGCTCTCTGTTGTTTCCTGCCTTCAACCTAGATCATGGTTCCTTTAAGGACTGTCTGTCTATGGGCACACAGTAACTGTAGCAGCACAGAAAACTAAAGAATACCAAAATAGTTTTGAGAAGAAAGAAAAGAGGGAAAAAGAAAGAAAGGGGAAAAGAGGGAGGAAAAAATAAAAGAACAAAGAATATAATTTATTTTGAAAACAACCCCTTTTCATTATATACTCTAAATTTACTTCCTCATAGTTCCTTTTCCTTTGGATAGGAATTCATCTCAATAATATTTCCTTTATTTTTAGGTAATGCACATATTATCCTATAACATTTGCCTTTGTTTTCATGGGATTTGTTCATATTAAGAAAAAGCACAAAATTTACATATTACTAATATCGATTAATCACATCCTACAAAGGCAAAACAAATACCTCTCACTCAATCACCATACTTGTACCAGGCAGCCATCTCTTTACCAAGGAGGGAGTGGTGTCTCGGTGCTGATACTTCAGCCAGGCTTTTCGGACACCAAAAGCTTCCACGTATTCCATCTGTGCGCCTGCCTCAATTCTCAGAAAGTGCTATTCAAGTCTTTTGCTTTTATACATTTGTACATTTGTTAGCAGATTTACTAACAAAGCATTTCTTCTACATACCTGTCCTTTCTGTCTACTAAAGCCTTACCTCATATCTTCAAAGAAAGTTCAGCTCCTCCCTTAAGCTTGTCCTAAAATCTTATCACTTACACAGAAACCTGCTTATGTGAATGAATATCACGTGTGGCTATTTCAAATTCCTCTGGGCTTTTGGGCTAATAGTTCTTAGGTTCCATAGCAAGTGGCTACATTCCAACCATAAGTACAGAAAAATCCTTGAGACATACTGATGTGGAAACTCAATCAACAAGACAAAGAAACTAACCAAAAACTGTCTTAAGGTTAAAATTCTTGTCTCATTGTAAGAATCTCCCTCACACAAAGATTAACTGTTGTTTTCGTTTCAGAATACCCCAGCAAATACAACATTCTTGCTTTAGCAATAAAAAATAATGTTGACATCAGCTCCAGGGAGACCACCCACCAAATCGCTGTCACTATAAGTTCCTAAGGGATATAAACATGAAAAGTAGAGCCAAGTCCTACATGTGGTGGACTCAGAATGCCATAAGCAAGAAAGGGACACATTTTCTCACTCAAGCCTAGGGCTTTGCTCCCTACCTTCCCCCTTTCCTTTCAGCCACACCTGGGCTTCTGCTTGGCCTCCTGAGAGGATAAGGAGATGAGCAACTAAGCATGAGGATATCCAGGTCTCTTATATATCACACAAAGGACATTCAAAAGACAAAAGAGCACAGCAAGCAAGACTAGGACTTCCATGGTGGTCCAGTGGCTAAGACTCTGTGTACCCAACGCAGGTTCAATCCCTGATCAGGGAACTAGATCCCACATGTAGCAACTAAGAGGTCACATGCCACAACTAAAGATCCTGCCTGTTGCAACTAAGACCCAGCACAGTCAAATAAATAAATAAATATATGTATTCAGAAAAGAAAAACAAAAAAACAGCAAACAAGAGATATTCCAAAGTAGAGAGCCCTACAAAGCCTTGACTCTCTTGGTTATACTGAGAGTTCCACCATAGCTCACACAGAATTCCTGGTTCAGACCCTTGCTTCACCTTCTTCTTCTTCTAGATAAGGAGAGGCTTCAAGCTATCCCTGGGGGCCTCTGAGAAACCTCTTCGAGTCACTGTTCAGCATGGTGTAAACAGAGATTTGAACTGGCACTGGCTTGATAGCAAGATTACATGTTTAACAACTAGAAAGCCTGGAAAGAAAAATAAATTTTGCTATCTTCATTTTTATTTTTGATGTATTTCTTTCTATTAAAAAAAAAAAACTTTTGTCAATGGTATCCTATGTACTTTGATGAGAAATCAGACTGGAGAAACAAATGTGTAATATAGATACCTAAGAATTAAGCTGGAATTAAGATTGTTGGGAGAAATATCAACAACCTCAGATATGCAGATGGTAGCACTCTGGCAGAAAGAGGAACTAAAGACCCTCTTGATGAGAGTCAGAGCAGAGTCAAAAAGCTGGCTTAAAACTCAACATTTCAAAAAACTAAGATTATAGCAAACAGATGGGGAAAAAGTAGCAGCAATGACAGACAACTAATACACTGAATGATAATTTAGTGTCAAGCTTGTATCACAGACTAGAAATAATAGACAAATTGTTAATCTTTTTTCCTCTGAGGTTTTCACAAGTCTGATGATAAGCTAAAGGCCAACATACAAACACATAATTACATTACCGTGTAGTAAATGGTATAAAAGACATATACACAAGAAGTTATTGGAAGATACCACCATGTGAGAGGGATAGAAATCAGTAAAAACTTGAAGAAAATGATGCCAAATCTACATCTTGAAGAGAAATATCAATTAGCTCACCCACAGGCAGTGGGACACAGTGCTATCACTAACTAGGCTATTTTGTTGTCAGCGGGGTAAAATCTTTTACAAGACCAGGGAGGAACGCACATTGTACAGGGAAACTAGAAGCAATATATTAAGGCAGTTTAATAGCTTCCATACTGCTTCTACATGTGTGATCAAAATATAAACTGCATACAGAGGTTTTATCCATTGGCTTCTGCAGAAATCTTTCACTCAATATATTCTTTGACACTGTGTTCACCACTGGTTGTTGATTATTGCCATTTTCTGTCTCTTCAAAACGAATGCCAGTTGTGGGATTCTCCTGGTAGTTCAGTGGTTAAGATTCTGCACTCCCAGTGAAGGGGGCCAGAGTTCAATCCCCGGTCAGAGAACTAGATTCTGCATGCTTCAATTCTGGTCACCTGTGCAAACAGCCAATTCATTGGAAATGACACCCTGATGGTGGGAAAGACTGAAGGCAGGAGAAGAGGGAGATAGCAGTGAGATGGCTGGGTGGCATCACTGATGCAAGGACATGAGTTTGAGCAAACACGACCTTGACCAAACTCCAGGAGATGGTGAGGGACAGGGAGGCCTGGCGTGCTGCAGTCCATAGGGTTGCAAAGAGTCGGACATGACTGGGCAAGTAGAGATAGCAACATGTCTCAACTAAAAGTTCGCATGCCATAACTAAGACCTCGTGTGGCCAAAACAGGAAAAAAGGCTACTTGTCTATGTTCTTTACATAGAGATAAATATCTCTGAAAACTTGAAATGAAGAACAAGGAATTTTACAGTTTATTGTCCCTTATAGCTCTTAATTGGAACAGAGAACGAGACCCTTTTTTCATGCAGCACATTGTGTACCACACCATAACACAGAGCACACATTCTATAGGCAACAATAACTCAGTAACATCAATGCTTAAACACTCCATGTCCAAGATCTGATGGGTTATACTGAGAGTTAATGTAAAATCCCTTTTGTGCTTGTCCATTTGCTTGATATTTTCAACTTCTCAATTAGTACTGTAATACAAAACGCAGTATTCACCTTATGCTACAAGCTCTCTTCTAAATTCAGGAATAATACACTTGTCTATTGTGCTAAGACAATACGTTTCCCTCCCAGAGATAACCATTCTGTATCTCTTCATTCTTGAGATGACCTCTTGCAGAGCACTTATCAATTCCTCCCCACTCCGTGGGCCTGCAACAACCTCCTTATAAGAGACTTGACCTGAGATGCCTCATTAGCATTATAGATCTCTAGTCCACTACCAGAATCCGGTCCCCCATAGCTTATCTTGGCCATTCTGTGACCTGGTAGCTGAACTTTCCCACTGTAGCTTCCCTTAACTGAGCTAAGCTCCTCAAAAACACATAAAGTAATTGATTTTTGTTTGTTTGTTTTTGTTTCTTAGTGAGTGTTGGCTTGAAATAGAGAGATCAAAGATATTTGTCTCTTTTCCAAAGCTTAGCAATATCCACCTCAAGAATCTCATTTTAAACATACTTGTTAGAACCTATTTTACATTTTGTGGGTTTTAATCTCTTTGTGTTGACTTCTACTAATAGATTAAAAAAATTCTAAGTGCTGAGATCAAAATTCCTTAGGGAAGAAGAAATAAATCAACAGCTGTTTACTTGTTAAGTCTAGATTTGCAAAGTAAAGAATGATGGTAATCTCTTTAAGGACTTGGAAGAAAAGGGCAATAATTATATTTTGTTTTGCTTTGGCATGTAAAATGAAAATGAAATGAAAATGTTGCTTTCATCAAAAATGAAAGCAAAGATGCTTTAACTAACAAGGGGGATACCAATTATTCTAAAAATAAACTATGATTATATTTCTCATAATTAGAGTTAATATTTCTTCTTTAATAACTTGTTTAGCATAGACAGGAGGAGAGTTATGTGCTGATGCTTTATGGGTGCAGCTTTATAATGTCATGATTTTTTGCAGCACTGTAAACCTACAAAAAAAACATAGTAAATTGTATTGACAAGGTTTTGATGCTTAAGCCTACATTTTATTGTACCATTATCCCTGAACAAATTGAGGCACAATATTTCATTAGACTGGACAGATACATTATTGAACACATAAAAGAATATCAAAGGCCATTCAACAGTTTTAGCAAAGAGGATCAATACTAGGTTTTGCAGGTTTGTACACAAAAAAACATTCAATGTCATAGCTATATCTTTTATAATAAGACTCATTTTAAAAATACTCCAAATGAACAGGTAATTTTTAGGATATGCATTTTAAGGTACTGATTTTCATAGAGCTTTAATATTCAGTTATTCTATTTAGAAGAGGGAAGTTCACATTCAGACTTACAAACCATATCTCGGAATTGCATTGTGAAACATTTCTGAGGATAAGTGTGTTAAGTCATCTATTACTTACTAGGTGATATGCAATTTAGTGACACTAAAGCATCTGAGATTGAAATTTCCCCCACTTTCTACCACTAGCAGTGTTAATTTTTCACAGAGCATCTAAAGTTTTACAAGGTTTTTACAACAGGAAAATCCTGATATTCCAAGAAAACATTAATCATAACAAAATAGAGTAGCTGCATTAATACAGACAAAGCAGACTCAGAGCAAGCAATATTATCAGGGGTAAAAAGGGACATTACATAATTATAAAAAGGCCAATTCATCAAGACTAGGTAACGAGCCTAAATGTATGCAACTAATTATAGAGCTTCAAAATAGACAAAGTAAAAGCTGACGGGAAAAAAAAAAGAAATGGACAAATGCAGTTATTATTTGAAACTTCAAGATATGTCTCAGAAATTGATAATGCCACAGAACATCAGTGAGTAAACAGAAAACTTGAACAGAAGTAGCTACCAACTTATCTTAACTGAAGACTGCAACAGCAAAATACACATTCTTTTCAAATTCAAATGGAACATTCACCAAAACAGATCAATAGATTCTCTCCAACTTGGCTGGGTATTCAAAATCTAAGTCGCTTCAGTCGTGTCCAACTCTTTATGACCCCATGGACTGTAGCCTGCCAGGCTCCTCTGCCCATGGGATTCTCCAGGCAAGAATACTGGAATGGGTTGCCATTTCCTATTCCAAGGGATCTTCCCAACCCAGGGGTCAAACTCATGTCTCTTATGTCTTCTGCATTGGTAGGCAGGTTCTTTACCACTAGCACCACCTGGGAAGCTATTTAAACTTATAATGTTCAATATTTAAGTAAAAAAAATAATTAATTGGACAATTGGAAGAATCTGATCATGAAAATTGCTGGATTCTAGTTAGTTCTACCCACCTTGTAGTTTACTATCTAATTTCCAAGTGGTGTACTATAGGATGGGCTTCCCAGGGAGTGTTAGTGGTAAAGAACCTGACTGCTACTGCAGGAGATGGAAGAGACGTGAGTTCGATCCCTGGGT